>QKZZ01000995.1:0-12995 GCA_003521265.1 Cetradonia linearis
AGATGAGATAGCCGGTGGCGTTTAGGGTGTTTGTGCAGTCGGGATAGCAGTCGAACATGCTGGGGTCCATGGCGCCGATAAAGGCGTAGTTTTGGGAAGTGGATTGTTTGGCTGTTATTAGTACGCTCATGCGCTGACCGGCGGATAGGTATACGAGGTCAGTGGTTCGTTTCTCGGTGTATACGCCGTCGACCTCTATGATTGTCATTTCGTGCTGGCCAAATTTTACGAGGAAGGAGGCGAATGTGGACATATTTATTATGCGTGTTATGTACGTTTTCCCGGGCGTGATATTGAAGGAGGTAGTGGCATTGTCGTTCAGAATTGCGGAGTCAGGGACTGGTTCTGCACCAGATGGATTTGCTGTGACAGATAGGAACTTCGGGATGAGATCTGGAATCTGCTGATGATACCAATCTGTTACGGTGAGGACAAGCTCGTCGTCAATTTGATCCGCATATGGATTATTTGGATCAGTGATAAGAAGAGGGCCGCGGAAACCGTCGGGGTATTGGCCTCTGTTGTGGGAGTGATACCAGTAGGTGCCTGGTTGTTGAATCTGACTTTTGTGTCAGCCTTGCGTATTTTGTATGGCGGCTGCTAATGTGGAACTTACCGTAAAGGAGTATGTGAATGATTCACCAGGCCCGATGGGGCATTGAGTTGTGCCGGTTGGGCCATCACTCGGACTGGTGCCATTTTGGAAGAGACCATGGAAATGCATTCCAGTTGTCTCATTGCCAAGGTTGTTTGTGAGGGTTAGAGTCACTTGTTCGCCTACATTTGCAGTGATAGCTGGCGGAGGCCATTGCCCATTTATGGCGATTACAGGTCGGACAGCCATGCCGTCAGGGTTTGCTTCGACCCAATCGGCTGCCCATTTAAGGGTGACGGCGTATGTACAAGTGACATAGCTCAAGGTTGCGAGTAAATGAGTGGTGAGCAACATCTTAGAACGATCAGGAAGGTCGAAGAGTTCTCTGCAGAAAACCTTGACGAAAAAATTAAGACAGCAGACCTCGAGGACGTTTATGTATCCATTCTCGAGCCTGGTAGTAACCTTCAGCCCGATTCGTCAAGGTGCCATCCACACCGACGTCAACAGCTATATCATGTGGCACCCTGCACGCTTAAAATGGTGTCATGATCTCCCATAATCCTATTGTGACTAGCAGGGCTATCATTCCTTCATCTATCTTAACTGTCATTCCCGCTGGATAGTTAGCACCAATAGCATAGAATATGCCCCACCAAAATTCGGGTCAGCCATGTTCGAGACCCGCAGTCGTCAGGCTGTGGAAGACTGCAACGAACTCAGGCCATCCAAAAGTCCGAATAGCTACGGAATATGCTTAGGTACAACACATGAAAACGGGAGTACAGAATATAAGAGATATGGGACCAATGGCATCCTTCTAAAGGTCATAATGGCGGTAAATACGGAAGGGAGATTGGGGAAATTGCAACACAGAAAGGGAACAAATGGCTGAATCTTGCATGAAAGACAGCCCAAAGAAATACGAAGGCACTGGAACTACAGTAGCAGTAGTAAGACGAACTTGGAGCTGAGGCTATGAACAGGCGGAAAAAGCGTGTAAAGATAGACTCCAGGTAATCTCATAGATTTGCTGACTGTACTGCTTAGGCTGAGCCACGCGAGCAAGCGAGATGTACCTGCGACAGAGTCTCACCGTACTACGTAGGATGCCGATTGTTACCAAAAAAATTTAGCTGCTGGGGTCCAAGGTTCAACGATTAGCCGTAGCTAGAACAACGTGTACTTGAGGTCGAATTTAGCTTATCGAGTGCTGGAAAGATGGTCAGCGAATAGCAGTGTGGTCTAAATCAGGACACAGAGAAGTAGTCTTGAAAAGTCACTGACTCCCGAAGCAGGAGAAGGATGCAGGTGGCACGCGGATTATTCCGGAGTCGGCGCGAAGAAGGGGGGCCCTGTCGCTGAGGCCTGGACTGATCTGGCTTATCGGTGCGCGAGCGGCGAGAAGGGTGGGATAACAATGTTGGATGGCCTTTAGGTTGAAACTGGTAAGTCACTGATCCCACCATCTCCCCTCTACAGCCGCATACTACCTTACAGCTCCATACCGACAAAAGTAAAGGGATACGGGACGTTTGACGAGGAAAATTCTTAGTGGCGGGTGCTTTACGGCTGATGCACATGCGTGGGGAACGCTTAGAAGGTGCTAGTAACCGGAGTGGTGGGAATACTTTACCTTCACGTGGTAGCTGCAAAATTGGGCGAAGCTTTGCCTAGCCAAGGCTATCGCGTCAGCATAGCCGAGAAATCAGCACTTAATCGAAACCTGACCACCTGGTACGCTTTGCATCTGAATCAATTGGATGTTAGGTGTCCTGCATTTATTGAGTTATTACCGACGTTCTTTCTCAATATCCAGATTTCTCGCTTGAGGCGCCCATCGCCCTCCAATGCAGGAATCTAGATTGAGATTCGCCCATGGAAAAGTTGGAAGGAATCGCAATCTACAGCCGTCATGATGCGAATTTCCTTGATACTAGGACTCCGAAGTCTACACGTGATGGAAAGACTCCCGAAAAGGTCTTGGAGGTCTCGTTTCCCACGGGTTGCCTCGTAATCTCTTTGGCTTCGGCCATCCAACACGAACTAAGCGCTGCAGGACTGTAACGACGGTGGGGTGGTGATTGTGCGCCTCCATAAAATTCTTGGAGCATATGATGTCTACATCGTCTCTTCTGTCTTATGCCCGAAGTGATAGGAGCGCATGACTCATTGCATGGTCACTTTCGTCCGTCCAGTCTACCATCTTGTAGTCCATCTCAATGGCTTGTAGTTGCAGCCTGCAGCCTGTCGAACAGCCGAACTTTTCTTGCGACGTGCATACAGTGCTTGGCCTGCAAGATGATGTGTGTGAGTGTGTCAGCGGGGAAAGATAGGTAAATGATTCGTTACCAAGCCGATAAAAATTCTCCGCGAGTTGCCCTACCTGGTTAGGTCGATAGAGTTGTGCATATTTGGGCCTAGCTATCATGTTCTTGAAGGCCTGTGAGGGACAATGACTGGTGTCAGTAAGGACAGGTGTTCCTGGCGCAAACCAGATAATCAGACTAGTCCGTTTCTGGTTAGAAGGTTGAGAATTGCCCTAGTTCTTGAGTGGTGACGTTCAACAGCCCTTTTATCCACTCCACCCTCCTCTACAACCGAATATTTCAGCTTTCATTTCTTTTTGGACCACAAGGCCTAGCGGTAGGGCCCAGGACACTGCCAATATGGTGTTTCTCTGTGTATCGCAGCTGCTCGTCCGAAACAATCATCAAAGAGCAAATGGAAAAGTGGAATGAGCCTTCGGATGGAGCCAGATTAATCAACACACATGAGGATTGAATTCCCACATCAAGACGAGAGATACCAATGCCGGTGATGACGTTCGGCAACACAATCATGAATCGAAGGGGTCGTACAACTGCTGCCATTCAGGCTCCACCCAGACCGAAAAGAGGTCAACCGTCGCAACTTTAAGCGCATCAAACTATGCCATGTACCCAATGCTTTGAAAACTTTCTTTTTGTTTGATTGTTCATTACGACCTTGAAACCCGTTGCTAAGGCAATCGTACATCTACAATGCTTCCCAATCTGAACGGCAAGCCTCCAGCGATTGCCTCCAGCACTCGCGTACTCGTCACTGGCGTCAATGGGTTCATAGGTAGCCATGTGGCAGATTAATTTATTCAAGCCGGCTATGTCGTCCGTGATACCACGCGAGACGCTGTCAAGACAATTTGTATCAAGGCGATGTTCGATGAAAAGTACGACGCTGGGAAATTCGCGGCTGTGATTATGAAAGACATGGCAAAACCTGGAGCATTTGACGAGGCTTGCTAAGGTATGCTGTCTCCCAATGACCCACTGAATGCCACTGACATACGCTTCGCATGCAGGTGTCTCTGGCATCGCGCATGTTGCCTCCATCCTTACCTTCGATCGGGATCCTAATAAGGTTATACCGGGACTCGTCGTACGAGCTGTGAATGCAGCCACCGCTGCCTCCAAAGAGCCATCTATCAAGCGATTCGTTTACACGTCCTCTTCCGCCGCCATACTGTTGCCCAAACCACCCAACGTTGAGCTGACGGTCAGCACGGAAGATTGGAATACAGAGGCTGTTGAAAAAGCATCGAAGCCATCACCCTATCAACCGGAGAGGGCGTAGGAAGTCTACGCCGCAAGCAAGACGGAAGCACAACAAAAGTTGTGGGAATTCGTCAAGGAGAAAAAGCCCAGCTCCGTCCTCAACATAGTGTTGCCAAATGCAAACTTCGGCCAGATGTTCTCGCCTCAGCAACCTGCGTCGGCTGGAGCCTTAATTAAAGCCGCTTATTATGGCAATATTAGCAATTCCATGCGTCTCAAGAATTTACCGCCCTAGTGGATGGTCAATGTAAAAGACCGCTTGAATACCCGTGGCTGCGCTGATGGATCTGGCAATCGAGAACGAGCACATCTTGGCCTTCGCATACCCATTTAATTTCAATGACATTCTGACGTGTCTGCAGAGGTTATTTCCTAAGAAACTCCCTGAGGATATTAAGGATAATTCAAGGGATTTGAGTAAGGTAAACAACCCCAGAGTAGCGGAGCTACTGAGAAAGTTTGCGAGGGAGGATGGACGAGCTTGGAAGAGTCGGTGAGGGAGAATACAGTCGGTCTTGAATGAAGATCTCGGATGTCATCTCAAGAGCATTTTCATTAACAGCAGGTCAGCTTTCTATAGAGGCCTCTCAAGCCACTTCTTTCGTGGAGCGTGAGCCGGTATGAGCAAATTATGACTAATCACTTCCTACAATAAAAATGTGGCATATGACCCCTATACGCCAGGCCATAAATGTTTCTCAAGCGCTTCTACCACAAGCCTCATATCTGCCGCTATCCTTCATATGCAGCCCGTGCATTCCCGCATCCGTCTTACCTGCATCCTCCTAGCTAGACCCTGCGTAATGTGCAACATAGGTAAAAATTGGGGTATCACTAATCCTCCCGCTTCCTCGCCAATCACACATACAGCCTGTCTTCTCCCCTCCCCCGACGGCATGTGCATCCACCTCTCGCAAGATCAACTCTCATTCTACCTTGCTTGATCTTCTCCATCACGCACACCTGTCAGAATGGTTTCATCTCACATGGGTAAGTTGCTACTGACTGAAAGGATGACATTACTTTTTGAAAGTCGCTGAAGTGTTGTTGTCCTTATATTTGACGAATTGCAACTGTACATAATATCCGTATGGTGTGTCCAGTGTTATCGAAGAAGGTCTCAAGGTAGTAAGTCACAAATGTTCCCTTCTGCTCCTTCCTTTTAAAGATGATCTAGGATAGAGTGCTTCGTTAGCGACATGGTATATCTAACTAAATCCCATTGTGTTCATTCACTGTGAGCGTATCATCTAAGCATTGGCTTGTATTCAAATATTAACTACGTTCGGGGGTACAAGCAGAGGTTTTTCTTCTGGGCTCAAAATTGTTTACATCGACTCACCTTCGCCGTCTTGAAAAAAATCTCGTCTCTAGAGAGCTAGTAGGGTTGATGAGAGATTCCCACGAAATCTTCATTACTAATACCTTACGCTGCTGACAGCGTCAAGATTGACGTCATAATCATGGCAGCTTGTGTACCCGTAATGCGTCCGGTCTACCTGATCGTCTTTCGCCGCCCAGGCGTATCATATTACGGATCTTCGGCTCGCCGAGATAAACCATACCAGGTGCATCCTTCTTCCCAGGACAGTATTGGTAATGCAAGTGCAGGGAATGACCCAGTGAGCAACACATGCAAGGGAGCAGACGGCGATGGAGAGGGGTTCGTACAGAATGAAGGGAGGATATCACACGCAGTAAAGCTGGATGTAAGGTATGAGAACGGAAGTAGATATGAGGAGAGTCGCGGTACTTATATACGAGTTGAGAGAGGATTAAAGTGGGCATCCGGATATTGTATGTTGATGCAGCACGGCAGGAAATCTCTACCAGCGTATTCGACCCTCAATGAAGCTATCAAGACATTTACGGCCTTCGTGGGCTTCATGGCCTTTTTGAGGACTTTATGGCTGCTAATATGCTCCGCTATGCAGATCTCGAAGCATGCGCTCTTATCTGATAATCGCCGACTTGAGATTAGCCGTGACAGTCTCAAATACACGAGGATTACAAAATTGTGCAGCAACACCATGAAGCTCCAATCGGACCTCTGGCATGAGAGGTTCTGACTTCCCAACATTCCCTAATAGGTCCACAAACGTACTCGGTCATTTCATAGGCCTTTGCTCTTTTGCTCTTTTCCGCCTAGATCCCTCAGGCGAAGGAGTTGCTTCTAGCGACTCTCAACCCAGGGATCCGAAGAATGTCTCGTCCATAAGCGAATGCGTTGAGATCATTTATCGAGCACACTCGTAAGCGTCGTTGGGCATTGTCCCTGCAAGCTATCCAAATGCCAATCGCTCCATTGCAAGGTCCTCTAGGATGCAGTAAGCAAGCTCCATTCGTATTAAAGTCGATGAGAGGGACTGCAGGTCATCGGATGCCAAGGTCAATCTGTTCGTCTGGGCCGTAGATGGACAGGGTGTCTCTGATCTAATCCTGACCTTTCGCAGCTCCCTCTATGTCATTTATATGTCCATCCCGCTCTTGCATAGTATCGTACAGACTTAGGCCACGACAATAGGTTGGCAGCGACCTTGGGCAGGTGTTCATAGGAACAATCATGTTTCGCTGATCAGTTGTTTGTAGAGGAAGGGTCTCCTGTAGGGGCAACGGGGGGGGATGTCGTAGGTCTGCGTAGTTGAGATTAAGGCACTGGAGTAGTCTTTGATTAATTCCATTTGACTCCCCATGAGCGTTGCCGACTATAAGGCGAATCCCGCGACAAGTGTTGACAGCCAGCTGTTCACGTGACAGCGGAATTCAGCCGCCAGCTCGAGCTTGGCAAACTGCTCACATACGAGCGACGTTGTATCTCTCCTTGAGAGGGGAACTTGCAACGCATGTAAGGCTCTGTTACATACAAAGGCCCATCTAAAGACCTTGGTGTGCTGTATCGTTCTCAAATCTGCTGCCCAAAAAGAAACGTGCGAGCTGGGACGTGATAGCGACAACCGTTGGATCATCGGGCCCCCTTCAATCCCTCATACGATACTGACCTCTGAGATGTATCCAAAGGCGGGATGACTCCATTGCCTCCCCTCTTACTATCGACGATGGCGATAGTACATGGCAATGCTACACGAGTCAGTACCAGCCGACAAGAGATGGTTAACGATATCTGGCATTGCTGGCCATGGAATGTTTATTTCAAAGGGAGGAGCACACGCTCATCCCAGACATCTGATCTCTCCCTCGGACCTTGAAGATCAGCAATCATTTCTACAGAAAATCAGCAAGACCCTTTCGGAGCGCTAGATGGCCGTAAAGCCTCTGTTGTTTTAGGAGATGCTCCTATCACCACCGTTGAGTCTCTCAATGAAGCGGATGAGGCATTTGCGTTCCTGGAGAACCACCCCTGCGTTGTCAAAATCGCAGAAGAGGGTAGTGCAATCCTCGAAGACATAGTCTAGCTGAAGAAGCTCGTGCGGAAGGTCGACTTGACAATAGTCCCTCTGCTTGCGGCCATCTGTTTCCTGCAGTTCTTGGACCAGACTACACTGTCGTACACGGCTATTATGGGGATTCGTTTAGATACGCACTCGGTTGGACAGGACTACTCGAGTCTATCCATACTCTTCTACGTTAGTATGCCGCCCTTATTGCAGTCTTATAAAAGAAATCAGGGCAGTTGATGGGGACTACAGGGTTCCTCACGGCAGAACTTTCTACGTATTATTTCGCGTGGCACATATACTACTTAGGTGTCTACCTAGGGATCAATATCATGATATGGGGATTGGTCTTGGGCTGCCATGCTGCGTGCGCAACTTATGCTGATTTATCTATCGGCAGAACATTGCTTAGTACTTTTAAAAGCTGGTAGGCGCTGCCAAATCCTAAGTCACTGATAAATGCTTACCCCATTCAGCGTTGCACCCATACGAGTCCTGATTATTTCAATGTGGTATAAGACAGAGGAGCAAGGCCATCGCATTTCGTGGTTCTACGTCTGCAATTCGCTTACGCAGATCTTTGGTGGGTTCCTGGCCTACGGAGTCAGTTTCGCCAAACCAAATTCGCCAGCTGGAGGATGTTTTATATTGCCATTGGCGCTATGACGATGGTTATCGGACTTCTGGTTACTCTATAGCTGCCGGATTCACCAGTACCGGCGAAAAGGTTCACCGATGTGGAGAAGGTAGCTGCATTGTTAAAAGTTAATCAAAGGTAATGCTAGCCTACCTTACCACAAGAGAATGAAAAACGCTAAATTTGGACCAACAGGACTTATAATTCACGAATCAAGAGAGACCAAGTATTTGAGACCTTCAGAGATCTGTAGGTTTAGCTTATCTGTTTGGCTACAATGCTAAGATCCATACGCAGTGGTGGTATCTCCAACTTCTCCAGCATTCTTCTTACAACCTTCGGCTATACCTCTCAGCAAGCTCTTATCCTCAACATACCCAGCGGTGCAGTGGGAGCATGCTGTGTACTCTTGGTGGGATGACTGTCCGACAAATAGCGCGACAGGTCCATTGTTGTGTTGATATACATACTTCCCACCATACTTGGTGCCGGCCTCATGATCGGCGTCAACCATTGCAGAATTCCTAAGAACAAAGCTGGTCTGCTTGCCGCTTCTTTCTTGACAGGTACATTTGGAGCAGCGTTTATGCTGATGCTGGCCTGGAATACATTGAACATTGCAGGCCACTCGAGGAAAGTCATGGCCAATGTGATGACGTTAATTGCCTTCTGTGTGAGCAATATCCTAGGTACACGAACATTCCAACAGAAGCAGGCTCCTGGCTACATCTCTGGGAAGATTGGTATCGTTGCTACCTTGTCTACCTTCTGCTTTGTAGTTGTGGTGATGAGGGTATCGAATGACTGGCTCAATAGGAAGAACCAAAGAATGTTGGCCAGAATGAGTGAGAATGAGAAGAATGAGTCAAGGGAAAAAAGATGGCTTTCGTAGATCAGACTGATCGCTCTAATGTCTCCTTTGTATATACTCATCGACCGCTCATAGATTCCGGAACATGGCCATTCTTGTCCTTTTACCACTCTGAGTCCCCCAATATTGGGTTGCTAAGGGACTCAATCTCACCGTCCGAAAATTCTCTGTGTTCCTTCCCCTCTTCGTCATATGCAGCCATACATAGTCTTCACATCTCCAACCCTACATGTCGATTTCACCAGCCCAAACTCTTCCCAATACATCTCATTCGACAGCACATTCGCTATATTACCTTGTTGAAGACCATACCCTCTACAAGCAATACTATGTACCGAGTCTACCGAAGCCTGGGGATTGCTAGACCTTTTTCCCAGCTGGACGAGCCATTCCCTGGATAGACCAAGCAGAGTACCGTGCGACGGCATAGTGGCAGCTCAATGTAATCGTCGACGGGTATAGATGCCGGAAACCGCGACAGGGGCTATGGTTGATTAAACGTCTCGGCTTCACCGCACTGAGCTTGTGCCTAATCAAGACCGGCCTACCACGTCAAACGCAATCTTGTATCCATTTTCCACCTCGATCTATCTCTCGATCTCCTTCTCAATCTCCTACTTCCGTTCCGGCAAATTTGCTTTACATGATGCCACACGGTATTCGTATCCAGATGTGGGGGATTGAAAGGTGGGGAGGGAAACCGCCTGAAGAAGGGTGGTAAGGGGTGGGAATCAAATGGGAAAAGGCCGTGACGGAGAAAAAGGAAGTATTTGAACGAGAGTGCCAGAATTGCACTAGCCTTGAGCCCCTGCATTGCAAAAGCCAACATCATCGGGAAAGCTGTTATCTGAGTGTGATACAGTGCCTGACTGCAATAGCGGCACATATTCATGGGCCTACACGGACGGACAGGTGACATACGCATACTCTGACACCATAACCTATCCTTACAAATTCCCAGCAGTACGAAAGTGCTGGCATGACTACTTTGTCATAGCCGCGGATACGGGGTAACGTCTCTTTCCCGCACAGGGACATCATCCTCAGAGCTAACGTCTCCTCTCAGCCTTGCGCCATGGGAGCAAGCAGCCGGCAACGTCTACTGCACAAGCACAGAGACATATTCCGCAAGATTTCTCAACAACAAGCAAATATGCCGAACCCGATCTCAATCCATCAGCTTCGAAGGCGCAGCAAGTATCGAAGAAGTAGTAGGTCTCAGTCTCGGTGTATCTGTTACCTACAAGCTCAGAAATCAACAACGCTATACCGGCGGCGACAACATAGCCTGCACCTGGAGCGATACGGAATGGCACGTGGTGTGGACCCAGCAGCAGCTCGTGGATTCTACAGGTGATCGGAGCCAGAGGTGCAATTGGGGTAAGGGGGACGAGACGCAATGTATATCAGGTTGGACAATGAGTACGAACATTAATAATGGTTGTGGAAGCATTTGTGGTAATAATAATTCATATGGACATACTGATGGGGCGCCTTGCTTATGGATCTATATGCGAGTCAGTTTCTTGCCACGCAATCGCTTGCAATGATCGTTAGTGGCTGGGTTTTTTTTTTTCGTTTCTAAGCCAGTCTTATGGGCAATCTCCATTGTATAGTACGTCTTTGATCAGCCTGCGCAATCACAGTCATTATCATGAATAGCCTCTCCGAATTACTGATAGTCGTAATTCTACTAATCCGAAGGGACCACCCTTTGCCCACAATAAACCAATGCCAATTTCTTGATGCCTATGAAAAGATTAGCCGCAGTGGCTGCGGAATTCTACGGATGCAAGGGGGTAAATGCCAAGTCACCAGTCTCCAACACTCTCTGATTAATTGCAAGGGCTTTTCGCCTGAGTTGAGATATGTCCCAAGTAGAGGTCCTGAATGTCCCACAGCCATATTCCAGGCTTTCAATGTGGACCTTGTGCATGAGTAGCTATTATACAATATCTTGCTGCCCTCTTTCCATCAATGATCCCCCTACGCTAAGTCGCCGTCCCACCATATTTGAGCCCTCCGCAGGTCCCATTGTAAAGCGTGATGCTGACGCCTACGTCGCTGGTATAAAATGTACCGCCTGTGCATTGTCCGCTAGCCAGAGCTAACGTACAACCTGATCCTGCCTTGTACTGTGCATATTGACAGCCCGCTTCCTTCTGACAGGCGACGCAGCAGTCGTAGGGAGTGGTTGCACTGTTGGTGAAGGTGCCTTCGACGTCTGCTGTCACTGAGGAGACAGCCTGGCCGTCAACGCTGGAGAGCCCGTCGTCGCAGCCCGAGTTGGTAGTTGACAAGGCGGTGCTAACGTCTCATTAGATGAATACCCCAGAGGATGTTATATGTATTTATACGAATGACTTACGCGCTGGTAGCTGCAGTCTTGATTGGCACAGTTGCTGCCTGAGACGCACTGACTGATGCGGGCTCAGTTCCACCATAGAGGATGGTTCCACACGATCCGTTCCCGACGATGAGACTTGCGTTCGCATTAGGAGACGTATAGGCAAAGCCAACATGTCCGCAACCCTGTCCACTTGCCAGCGTAAGAGTGCAGATTGCTGTTTCCATGTTGAATAGCGAGTAGGCGCAGCCCGCCGTGGTTAAGCAGGTGTTACAGCAGGTGACTTCATTAGTCTCAGGGCCTCGTGTGATAGAACCCTCGTCGAAGTCATAGACGACGGAAACGATGGCTTCTCCGTTGTACTCCGACACGCAACCCGGTTGAGGAACGAACGATGTGGAGGTTCTAATTTTGCGAGGGACTTATCAGTACACTAATCACATCATGACGTAGTAACTTACGCCTTAGTTGTCGCCGAGGTGGTCTTCACAAGAGCCGTGGGTGTTTTAGCAATCTTTGAAGTAGTCAAATCATGACAGTGGGGAGCTGAGACAGGAAGAATGATTTGTTAGCCTGTTGTCTTTGGTGTTCCAACGCAATCGTGAAGCAAAGCTGATGACGTACGACTCAAACTTTGAAGACACACTGCAGTGGTATTGCCTGGTCCAGAGCCCGTAAGAATTGCATACACGACGCCGTTGCCATCCTTGCCGAAAGTGGCAGCGCCATTTGTGAATGCCCTATTTTGCCAGGCAACGTATCCGTCGGACGTGAGCACCCACGGGTAATCGAGGCTCGAGGCATCGAGAATATCAACAACGGCGAACCTAATGAACGGCACATTCTGATCGACTGAGATAAGCTGATTGCCGTTCCCGGAAATGAGGAGTTCATCAACTATCTGCCATTGGGAAGCTAGATGGCATTGGGCGTGGGTTTGACCGGTGTTGTCAAGATAGCCTGTATTTACGCCGGTTGCTTCTGAAAGCACTTGGATGTAGAACTCCTGGGATGGTGGTAGAGGCAGGCTATTCTCAAAGATTAGCAGAAGGGTCCACGAACTGGCAAGAGAACTACAAGTAATAAACGGGCAAAACATATTATATTATATAGTGTGAAAGGCCTTAGATACAACTCCGACTGTGAGAGAGAATGGACATACCTAGTCTGGCCCTGTACCAGGGAGACCGCCGAAAAGCTTGCCACGATGGCTAATACACCTGTTGCTGTTCCTGAAATCATTTTCGCTGTGATGAAGTACGGCAACAAACCGTACGATATCGTTGCTGAAATGGATGCTTTCAACGAGGTGTAGGGAAAAAGGTAGGCGCTCTCCACCAAGTGATTGTAAATTAAGAAGGGAACAGGTAAGCGCTTGACTAGTCTGGAATGCATTTGTCACTTTTAAGATTTGAGGAAAGAGGGGTCAAATTCATGGGGGTTGAAATGAATTTTCCTATGTTGGACGAATGCCACGGCTGAACCCAATGAAGGGATAATTCAATTGGTTGCTCCGCTCCGGCCTAGGCGGTGTAACACTTGAGGATGGAGAAGACG
>QKZZ01000998.1:0-16166 GCA_003521265.1 Cetradonia linearis
ATCTAAGTACCTGTGAGAGAGCAATGGGATTTCTGATGAAGCCTTTTAGGGTAGGGAGACATAGAAGTTATGCAATCCCTGTACATGATCTAAGTCTACGATGTGATGAGGTGATCATAGGAAGCAGTCTCGAAACGTGATAATGACCCAAATGTATGTTCTATTGCTCGTCGTAGTATGCATCAAAACTTAAAAATGTATATTCCCAGAAATATAATAACCATCATGCACGCTTGCTATCCCATTTTCCCCCACAAATCCTCCTCGCTGAAATGCCTCAAATGCATAGTCGTAAATCGTTATACCAAAGGCCGAGAGAAATGACCATCACGAGACGCCTCAGATCATCCCCACTTCCGTATTAACATCCGTTCCTGCAAAACTGGCCTCACTCCTCGCCCCCTGTGCGCTCATTACCCTAACCGACTTCCCCTTTCGCCACGAACCCTCCGCAACCAACACCTGCGCGGGACAAACCACGATCTGTTCATCATCATCTTCGTTCTTCACGACTAAGGGGAATAACACCATTCGCACCACGGCGCGTTGTCCTTGTAATGCTTCGTTGGACGAGGTTTGCCCACTTCGCTCATTCATTGTCAGGGCACTGAAGTAAACGTTTCGAGCTAGGTCGCCATTGGTATCGTATTCTGGCTGCAGAGGTGGTAGCATAGAGTACTCTGCGCGTTGAGTACGCATCTCAATTGAGAGATCGACGGCTGCGTTTATGACCTTGCGTAGCGACTCCTGAATTTGGTTGACGAGGTGAGACGGTGGTGGTAGAAATGTAGCTAGAGTATCATAGATCTCTTGTACGACAGCTTCAGTATCCGTAGCACGTTGGATTTCGAAAGATGGTCGTTTCATGAGCAGTGTCAATGTTGTGGCTCGCCATTTGTGGACAGCAGAAATAGGGCCGACTTCCTGGAGAGTCTTTTCTAGGTTCTTGAGCTTTTGCCGTTGTTCGCGATCCATGCCGAACAGATAACGCGTGAAGATGAATTCCCATATCATGGTCATGACAACCGACATGAAAACATCTCGTCTCTTCACTCGATCTTGGAGGTATTCATCCACATCTGTACCATCAAGAATGGCATTTTCCATACGATCCACTATCTTCTCGTCGCGTATCTCGCTGGGGTGGTAACATGCTTTCATGTCTGAGAATTTGGAGAATCTTAGGACCCACTGCTGGGCATGCTGACAGAGTGACTGGCACTGGCTGTCAAAATAGTCCTCGTCTCTTTCGATAAAGCCTTCGCTGGACCTTGACGCTAAAAGTTGCTGTTGTAGGTTCCGTACTTGCTGTTTGGCATTCTCAAGCTCGTCCCGCAACTGGCGCAGCTCAAGGTTCTTCTCTTCGAGGGCCACAGATACCTCATGGCGAACGATTCCCTCCATGCCTGTAGACAATTGGGTATGTTGTTCCCGCAGATTGGTATGCTCAGCCTCTAGTTGACGATAACGTTCTTCATGTTCCTCATCTGCTTCCCGTGAACAAAGTGCCTCATTGACCTCCGTCAGATGAGTCACTTTACTTTGCCACTCTTCCAGTATGCCTTTCAGCTCGTTCAATTCCGAATCTTTCTGTGCTAAGAACACCTTGTGCTCTTGGATCGCTTCTTCGTACGCAAGGCGCTGCTGACTGTGATCGCATGCCTGATCTTCTAGACTTCTTTCTGCGGTTGCCTTTTGACTCTGAAGTACTCTGTTTTCCGACACGAGCTGGTCGAGTCTGGTTTCATATTCGAGCAGCTGCATGCTCTGGCGTTTGCGCATGCTTGGAGGTCGCGTTGGGGACATTGGTGAACCTCCACGGACATCTCCCCAGCCCTCCTGCTTGCGTAAATTAGCCTCACGTACAAAATTGCCATCAAGATGATGAATGCGCGAACTCACATAAACATCAGCCATGTTGGCGCGGCTTTTGCCCTTGTCAGTGATAGGGTCGTAGGTTGAAGAAGATGGGATATTAATGTCGAGTTCGGCTTCTTCCTCGGAAATGTTAGCGCGAATCTTAGCTTCGCTTAGCTTGCTGGCCCCTCGAAGATCCCCGCTAACACTACGATCAACTCTTCTCAAGGGTGGTGTCCCTGAAGACCTGAAGCTCTGACCACTGGCTGAACGCACTTGATCCGGTGTCTGAATGATCGCGTGGATGCTCTTGTCGGATGAGTTGCTGGCGATGCTCGACTTTCGGTCCTCGCCATCCGGATGTTTTCGTGGCACACTTGACACGTGAGACACGACGCTCTGGCGGCTCGATAGATCTGTATTGCGGCTTCTGCTACGCTCGAAGTCCCGAGGAGTATCGTCTGCCAATGGTGACCGCATACGACGCTCCTTGACACCCGCTTCAGGTGATCCAACATCAGACATAGCAATTTCAACCTTCTTATGTAGTGGTGATATTTCCTCATCGATGGTATTCAGCCGCCCACGGCCGCATCCATCACTGTTAGGGGGGCTCAAGGAACGAGACATCGTGTCCTCGTCATGACAAACTGGGCCTCCAAATAAAGATCGCGGTGGCTCTTCGAGGCCGCCAATGAGCTTCTTGTAAGCTGGAGAATCTGTGACTTGACCCGAGGTGTGCGTGGACTCGATTTCTCCAGACACATCTCGAGATTGGGCTTGTGGAGATGGCGATACTTCACGATTAAAGGACCAGGTTGGCTCTTCCCGGATATGGTCGCTGTGGGATGATATATAATGGTATTCGCGGGGCTCAACAGTATGCTCTGGTCTCGCCGATGGGGAGGACCCAAAAAGTTCAGAAGAGCGTTCTTTGGTCGTAGAACTCACGGGTGAAGGCTCCCGTACCTCATCCTTCACAGCCTGCATGCGACGGCGACGCTGGATGTCAAAGCCTGAATCATTGGAGTCATCGCTGTCATAGCTAGCACCTGATTTCCTTCGTCTGCGCCGCACTTTCGGCGCCGCTCTCAAAGCATCGGAAATGGGGCTCGCCTCTACAGGAATCTCGGATACTTCTTGAGGTATTAGGTTTCTCGGCTCTTCTCTCTTATTCTTGTAGTCATATTCCTGCGGGGCAGGTTTGGGCGCACTATCAGAGAGGTCATCGATTTCTCTTGTAGAGCGAGTATTTTGATACCGAGATTCGACATCAACAATAGGGCTCATTTCGGTCTGAGGATATCCGCTATCCCGTACAGCGCGATGAACAGGGACTTCGTCAGACACGATAGGGGAATCTGCCACGTAACCGCTGTCTCGAATATTGGAGCTTTCAATAGTCTGGGCTGTGTCTCGAATGTCTGGCTCGCTTGTGATATTCCCGTAGGTTGTGGGTGGCGGAGCATGTAAAAGTTCTTGCTGTATTAGTATCGAACTTCCCTGCTCTGTCGGCGAGCCTGTCTCCCGGTTTTCCATAAGAGACTCTACTCTGCTGGTAGGACTTTCTGAATCACGTGTTTCTTCATTGAGATCATCCCACCTGCTTCTTCTCTTGTTCCTCTTCCCTTCTTTCCTCGGTTTTCTCCTAGAAAGGCCTTGAGCTGCAATCGCGCCGAGGCCTAAGCCGGCGGTAGCATCAGCAGCGAGTCTTTCAGTGCTCCTTGACGTGCTCTCACTCATAGGTCGCTCATTATTCGTGAATGTTGGGTTAGCTTCATATCGTGAATGACGCTGCCGTGAAGGTTCAGGCATTTCACTGAAAGAGTTCAATATTGAGACATCTGGATGGGTGGATCGTTCCACTGGTTCGTCCAATGGTTGGCTTGAAGGACTTGACTCGTGCTCCGCATCTGCTCTGAGAAGCCCAAGACTTCTCTTCAATTTATTGACCTTCTTGCTGCTGCTCCTGGAGTGAGCAAAATTGGAATCGTCTTCAGCTCGTGCCTCCACAGACGTGGATGCCAGCCTCGATTGATCGTCCAAGCCTGAGCGTTCAAGCTCAAGAACATCGTCTTCGGAACGGTGTCTGTGCTTGTACGAGACTTGTTCAGCTTTTGCCAGAGGTGGCTCACCAGCCAGCTGTTCCTCTCTGATAGCTTGAGGGAGCTCTCTAGACATAGGATCTTCATGTTCGACCGTTTGTTCCGCCTCAACGTCTTCTTCGGCGCCTTTTGTTGGCTGTATACTAAAGTAGTCATCTACTTTGCCATACTCTTTCGGAGAATCTCTACTGGAGCTTAAATCTCGTGTGGGTGAGAAATAGTCCGCTTCTGTGAGTTTCGCAATGGGGCGCCGCTCGATTGGCTCTTCAAGATCAATGGGCCGCTGAAGCTCTTTGGCCTTATAAGAGCCAGGTAAATCCGGCGACCTCATAGAAGGCTCGATCAATTGTTCAATCTCGTCTTTAATGGGTGGTGTGGCGGTCTCATCCTCCCAGATGATGGGCTGTTCTTGTTTCTTGCCTTTCTTGCCCTTTTTGCTTTTCTTCGTAGGTCTGAAAGAGAGTTCGTTCCCTCGAGCAGACGGGATGGGACTTTCTTGTACCGAGCCTGATCCAGAACGAGGCTCCTCAACGATGTCTTCCAAAGACGGAGGTTGTGCTAACGGTCTGTGTATGTCTTCGTATGGCTGTTCCATCACAGTACCGAAGCTGGGTTGCGGCATCAACTGAGCGCTAACTTCACCCGATGGAGCTTGAGATAGTTCTTCATCCTGCATCGGACTCAATTGTCGTTGAAGTTCTTTTGCGTATTCCTCCTCATACACACGCTGCTCTTGGGGATTCAGCATCTGAACTTCTGCTACGGGAGTGGGCAGATCTGTTGGCAGGTCCAACGAAGGACTCTGAGTACGTTCTTTGTCTTGCCTCTCATGTTTACCACTTAATTCCTCGTCGCGTTGGCAGGGCTTGTCGGTGCAGATGATCTCAGCTTCTGCTATAGAAATAGGAAAGTCGATCGTAGGAGTTTGAGAACTTTCGTTCTCTTGCCGCTGATGTTCATGCATATACTTCTCGATGTGATCTTGCGGCTCTTGATAAGCTATTCTTTCGTCTTCAGTTGCAGGAGTCGGAAGATCATCCGTGAGGTTCTGAAGATGTTCGATTTCTTGCCGCTCACGTTTCTCAGCATACTCGTCATTGTATCCCACTACCTCTCGAGGATCTAGTAACTCGGCATCCGCTGCTGTTGTTTTGATTTCTCTGGCAGGAGATTGTTGACGCTGCATTGCTTGTTCAGCAGCTTCGTCGTTGAGGAAATCAGCCTCATCACGGGCATACAACATTTCGACCTCTGCCACTGGACTTGGAAGACCTTCCACCGCACTCTGGGACCGCTTCGAACCTTGCGTATTGCGGGCGTAAGACCTCTCGTTATCACTATTAATATCATCTTCAGCGTACATCATTTCGACCTCGTCAACCGGATCGGGCGCGTCTTTCTCCTGGCTTAGAGAAGGCTCGGTGCCCTGTTGTTCGACTTCTAAGTCTTCATTGGTGTTATGAGGCGGTTCTTGAGGCTTCGGCCTTTCGATCTCGATTGAAGGATGTGCCGTTACCGTGACTAGGGTATTATCAACGCCTGTGACGGACCTCTGCTGAGGGCCAGCCTCATCCGGATCTAGAGAAAGCTCTGCGGCTGCTAAAGGAGCATCTTCAACAGTTTCAGACTCGTCTTGGGTTATTTGTGCACCGTTCAGTTGCCTTCTGCTCTTCGTGCCTTTCTTGACCGGGACTTCCCAAGGCTCGTCTGCAGTTCTTGCGTCGCTTATGTCCGCTGTTGCCGGCGTATAAGATGCATTCTTCTGTTCCGCAGCTCGAGCAATAGCAGTGGTACTCAAATCTTGCGTAGACTGTAGTTCTTCGAAAGCCCCTAGCGCTTCTCGGGGTTGATCTTCTAACAGGATCGCATCCTCTTGCTCAAGTTCAGGAGCAGACAAGTGTAGGGATGCCTCAGCTTCCAGTAGTGATTGATCTTCCTCTAGCTCCGAAGTCTGTAGTTTGCTCTGCTTAAATTTTTTGCCCCCCTTGCTCTTGTTGACGATAGGGAACCCTTCTGCAGCTTCAGCTTCATCGACTCCTTTCATATTGCTCATTTTATCTGAAGAGTCCAATTCCCGAGTACTTTCCTGAGGATCACGATTCTTAGAAAGTGTGTCATCAGGCTCGATGACTTGTGTAGGCTCTGTCTTCTCAGTGAGTCGCTCCTGCTTCGACCACTCTCCAGGAGCTTCCGAAAGCTGGGTGATCGTCGGTGCATCCAAATCTTCTTTCGCTGCAGACTCCTCCGAGGTCCTCTTAGGTTCCGGCCGAAGCTCCTCATCCCAACTTGGCGTTCGTGCTTCCTCCCCCTTCTCCTTGTCTTTCTCACTTTGCTCGAGCTTAGAAGTAGGATATGCACCATCATCGACGTTGCCCTCCAAGTCATTTGATGCTTTCGGAGACTGCCCAGCGCATGCTGGTGCTGACGACTCTGTTTGTGCTGTTCCAAATGAAATGTCGCTTGACATTGGCTGAATGGGCTGTTGCATAGGAATTTCGCTTTTCGGGACTGATGCAACGGACTCCTGCGGGGTGATCGGTACACTAGGATTGGCCTTTTCTGTAGGGATGCCTTCAGTATCCTTGTCGGGGTCTCGGACGGTCTCCTTATCAAGCGGAAGCTCCTCTTCGCCATTCAAAGAGAGTGCCTGTGCCTTCTTGGCTTTCTTTCGGTCTTTCTTACTCTTGGAACGCGGTTCGGCGACCTTAGCTTGGTCTGTTACAGCATCATCCAGAAGCGTTGCCTGCTCCAAAGCATCTTCTGTGAGACCCTTGTCCCCAATGCCAGCCTCATCCACGGGCGTAGAAGTTACCTCGTCGTCCCAGCTAAAGGACTTGGTCTTTTTGGACTTCCTGTCTTTCTTGTTTTTTGGTGGCGCCCTGTCTAGCTCCCGTGGAAGCTCAACTTCGGAGATCTCCTTAATGGCATCAAGTGGTGTAAATCCAGGGCCCTCAATCGATGCTGATCGCTCTGTATGTGTAGTGTCTGCAGGGTTCGCGGGAGTATTCTCAACAAGGTCCTTTACCTCAAGGATAGTCTCATCTTCTGGCTTAAGAGCTGCGTCATCCTCCCAGCTGAATGGCCTCGACTTCTTGGACTTCTTGTCTTTCTTGCTCTTAGGTACTGGGGTTTGTTCCTCCCGTGAAGGGTCCGCTTCGAAAATCTCTTTGCTGGCATCAGGCGGAGAAGGTTCTGTGGGCTCAGCGATTTCCAAGGCCTCGTCGCGCGCAATGTTTGCTGTGGTTGTCGCAGGATCTTCATTGAGGGGCTTCGTCTCAGAACCAGAATCTTTCTCGGGAGTATGAGCTGCATCTTCATCCCAGACGAAAGCTTTGGATTTCTTGGATTTCCTCTTTTCCTTCTTGATCCTCGCTTGTGCAAACTCTTGCTTCTGTGGGAGCTCTACTTCTGATATATCTTTACTACCAGCAGGCGGCGTAGATTCTGTAGGCTCAGTTGGCTCCAATGACTTCTCGCGTAAAGTATCTCTAGCGCTGATTGGGAAAGGTGCGTCTAAGAGCTTCGCGTTCTCTTCAATGTCTTGCGAAGTATCAATACTTGTGCCTTTAGGATCAAGCTTGTCCTGGTTGTCGTTTGCTGTTCTTGAAAGAGACTGCTTCTTCCCCTTCTTGTCTTTTCTGGATTTCTTGCGCAAAAATTGCTCCACGGCTCCAGTCGTTAGCTCCGACCCCAATTGCGGCTCAACTTCCACCGGTGGGGTAAATGAAAGCGCGGACTCGGGCTCAGGCTCGTCTGATGCAAAGCCTTCACTCTTTTTGGCTTTTCTGTTTTTATCCGGTGCATTCCAACCTAGCTCTTGGACTTCCTTTAGTTGACTATTGGCTGTGTCTTCTATTGCAGCCGAAAGGACCTCAGCCTCGCCTTGTCGAGATGGTGTTGGTGGGGTGATGTCTTCTCTATCTAAAATTTCTTGGACCCCTTTGGCAGTGTCAACAGCGGCAGAAGAAGAATCAAGAGGTGGGAGGCTCTTTTCGCCAACTTCGGACTGCATGATATCACTGGGCTCGTGAGTCTTTAATCGACTACCTTGTCCGGTAGCCATCTTTTCTTCGGGCAAAGCGAGATCCTCCCGGCCAAGCGATCGCACCTCTCCTGGCTCTTGTATTTCTTGCGGTGCTTCGTCAGTAGAAAGAAATGGCTTATCCGCGGCTGGGTGGACAGGGCCGATTACTTCTTCCTTGTCCAGAATCTCCCTGACGTCTTGTGCGGTTGTCGTAGCGGCGGTGGGCGCGGGCTCGTTGCTCATATCTTGGGTACTGGGTTGTGGCTCGATTGGCTCTCCGGACTCAGGATATGTTGCTTTAGACTTCTGCTGCTTGTCTTTCTCGCTCTTCTTTTTGCTGAAGCTAGGCCAATCGTCATTAACAGCTTCAGCTTTCTGTGGGGGTATATCAACCACAGTATTGCTGTCAGGAATCTTGGCGCTCTCGTCCTCAAGCTCTTCGTGCGTAGTGGCAGGTATTTGAGTCAACTCAGCTTCGGCCACCAGCTTTTGATCCCTAATGTGGGTTTGCTTTGACTTCTCCTCTACAGGTGCGCCGACAACTTTCATAACTTCAAGATTATGAACTTGCTCAACTAGGTCCAAATTTTCTATGAGCACGGCCGCTAAAAATTGGGTCTCGTCCTGCGTCTTGGCTATTGGGGTAGGATCTGTAGAGATTGTTTCACCTTCTTCAGACAGCGAAGGAAAGGGTTTGTCAGCAGTATTTTGCACGTTCTGTACATCACTTGATGTGCCGAGTACAATTCTGGGAAACAGATATTCCTCTCCCTGAGCCGACTTATCTACCGGCCTCACATTATCAGCTTCAGGATCAAATTCGTAATTTCCCTGTTGGCTGGTGGGGCTTGCAGGTAGCTCATCTAGAAGATCAAGGTCATCATCCACTGGTAATGGTGTCGCTTCGGGATAGACGTCAAGTGTCGGCGATTTCGCCATCGGCTCCTTGTCGAAGGTAGGTTCGTGGCCTTCTTCAGCTGCGACTTCATTCTGAGGACTCTGCGAAACGTTCTCGCGGAACTGCTCCGCGAATGGGTCCACGAAACCGATGTCTTTAGTGGACGATGGTAGGCCATCGTCCGCCAGCACCAAGTTCTTCTTCCCTTTCTTGCCCTTCTTGCCTTTGGACTTGCTTTGCCTTCTTTCCAGCAGGGTTTCGGATGGCGCTGGATCTGTATGTTCGATCTGAGCGGTGATAGTCATAATATCTGCGACTTGATCTCGACACATCTCTTTAGTCAGACCATCGCCCTTTTGCGATACTGTTGGCTTCGTGGGCTCAAGGTTATAATCGGGGAGCTCCGTGGCCTCTGTAAGCTCGCTTGTATCTCGCGCTTCATCGAAGACAGCTTCATATTTGATCTTTTTAGGCTCTTCGAGCTGTCGCGCCTCTCCAGTATCCGCAGACTGTGGCTCCGTGCTCTTTCGACTCGACGCAGCACCTAAACTGGTGACAGGATCTGGATCTTCTGCCTCTTCAGGCTCGCTCGCTTCCCGTTTGCTCTTGGTAATTTCTGTACTCTGGTGAGCGAAGTCGTCGTGGTGTTCATTAGCATCAACATCTGGAGCCGAATCATTGAAATCGTGTTGGGCGTGTCCTTGAGAGCCAATACAATTTTGGATTGTTTGGTTCTCTTCCAGGTGTGACCCGCGAGGGCCTGGAGCAGGAGCCATATCGTCCAGACCTTGCTGTAGTTGTTCGTTGTCATCTTTCAACAGCCCCTGTTCCGAGAGGTTGTCATTATGACTGGCTTTGCTGAGGGGGTGAGTAGTAGAGCCACTAATCATAGCGCCCAGAGGCGCGTCTCTCAAAGTAGAAGAGAATTGACGAGATTGTCCTTGCATGGGAGAGTCCTGCGATACGTTTCTATTTATAGATGAATGGTGATCAGCTTGTGTTTTTTCGAAGGATGTTGCAGTTGGAGTTGCTTGTTGTGAATCAAGCAAGTCTGATTGCATTGCTTTGCTTCCAGTGTCGATCGTCAACCCCCGTCCTTCCTCAGTCATCTCAGAACCACCCACTTCAATGCGGTCATATTCTTCGGGGTCGTGGACTGATGAAGCCCGCGAGGTTGAGAGGCTAGATGGAAGCGGAGGATATGTCTCATCAAGAGCAAGCTCTTGATGTGAATCGTGCCTTTCCACAAGCGGCAATGGCGTCATATCTTTAGAGCCTCTGGACTCGGTCGAGTGAGGCCGCGGCTTGTGTCGCGGCGAACCGTCAGGAGCATTTTGCGTTGAGGCAAGAGGGGCTTGCGATAGAGAGCGACGTGCACCAAAGTGTCTAGGCCACCGGAAATGCACAGGCACTGCTGGAGGCGAGGGGAGCACAGCTGGATATTGAAGAGGTGATGGAGGAACAGGGACTGAGGCTTGTTGTGCCCTATCGCCAGGCAGAGAAGGAGGCGAGGCTAGTAAACTTACCGCCGAAGGATCTGGAGGTTCTTTTTCCTCGTCAGGTATATTAGGTGGTGGCGGTGGTTCTGGGCGCATCCCTAAAAAATACTCCGAAACTTGCGCATCACCTTGTTCCAGCTCGTGGTCAAGCTCGAGGTATTGAGCCACAGAACCTGCGTCGGGGATCTTGGTACTAGGGCTAGTATCGAGATCCTTGGGTTCGATCAGCATTTCTTCTTTCATTGTACGACCTGAGGAAGCCAGCGTATATACCTTGGCCGGTAGGTCTTGGGTGATCCTACCTGAACTTCGCGCTGTGCTGCTTTCACTGTTTCGGTGCCTTCTTGACCTTTCGCTTGTTGCGCTTGATCTGCCAGTTGCATCGTAGTAATCGATTTCGTCGCGAGTAGAGCGGTGCTCTTTCAATGGCTTGGATTCATTGTTGACGTCAGCGGGTGCATCCTTGACGCCATTCTTTTGTGGGGTGCTGTGGGCAGGCTTTCCAAGCACACGACTCCAAAGGCTTCCTTTGGATTTCTCCCTCGTCTCAGAGCCGGCGTCATTGCTAGCTTCGACCGCAGAGGGGGACGATACTGCAGATGCAGCGTTATCGAACTTGGTAGAATTACGCTTTGACCTTCTACGAGATTTCCTGCTATTCTCTCCGTCTCTGCTACCTGAAATACTTGACATAGAGGACTGAGCATCTTCTGTGGGCGACTCATAAAACTCACGGCCATTTGTGTCTCGTGATCTTTCAGTCGACTCGGGGGTCTTGAAGAATTCGTCCCTGGATTCTGAATCCTTGGAACTCTTCCTCGATTTCTTTGACTTGGACTTTCTTGAATTTTCCCTCTTTTCTGTTTCGTCCACAGGATATAATTCTCCTTCCTCAGGCTCGACATATTCTACTTGGCTTAGGATATCCTGCACAATGGCATCATCATCTCGTCCATTTGGTTTCATTCTTTTAGGTTCTTTCCTATTGAGTGGGGTCTCCTCGTCGTCTTCAAACCCACCAGGCATGCTACGTTCGTTGGAGCCTGGAGGCGACTCTCGACGCCGGTATTTAGGATCATTAATAACAATTGATGGGTCAAAGCCTGCATCTTCCGCACTAGCTGCCAAAGTTGCTGCAAAACCAATGTCGTCACCGAACGAAGTTGTATTACTGCCTGAAGCTGTGCCCCTGGCTGAAGGTCTTCGATCTGAGGGTGTTTCGGCCTCATCCTGAGGTATTGACTCGTCACCTTGGTGTACGTCCCTGACCTCCTTGGAAGCCGAATCAAGGAATTCTTTACGTTCGTCATATGGAGTGATTACAGTATACTCGAGGGTCTGGTCATCTCCCCATGTAACCCTGGAGGTAGAGGCTTTCTTTGGAGGCTCTTCAGTATTTGGAAGATCTTCAATGGTAGGAGGTTTTTCAACATCTTCGTCACTTGTGTCTTTAGGACGAAGGATAGGAGTAGCTCCCCTGCTCGAAGGAGGAGTAGGCTCAACAAGTATAAGGCTCGGTACTTGCCAGGGTAAAAACAGTTTGGAAGGGTCAATTCTGTCATCAGTATCTGCCGGCGAAAAGACCGGCTCGTGTTCCCTCTTTGGCTCTACTGTCACCACTCTGGGAATCCGATCCAAATCAACATCAGCGTCCGCATTGGCACTCGTGATTTCGACCTTGTTATTGGATCTATCGATTAATTCCGATGGGGCGAAGAAAGCGCCGTAATCTTCGTAGGTAGAGCTTCGCCTGGGGCTCGCTGCTTCTTGACGAACAAGTTCCTGTGTTGTGCTGTATCGCCCTTCTCGATCAACGTCTTCGCCTACTTCTTCAGCATCATCGGGTGTCCTTCGACTCTGCCTGGTAGTAGATCGCTGCCCATATTGTTCACGTGTTCTCCTTCGGCGTTCGCGTCTCTTATCGGCCTCTTCCTCTTCAGCTTGTTCACGTTCGCGCTCTCTTCGACGACGCTCTTTACGTTCTTCTCGTGTCTCTTTAGCCTCTGGACCTTCAGCTACAGCTGCGCCAATTGCGGCACCAACCACGCCTGCAGCTGCAGCAGGCGCAACCCCTGATTTCGCGAAGGATCGCTCTGGACTCTCTTGGCGACTTGTTTGAGGATCGACTTTTCTCTGTGTCTCCATGGCAGCTCTGCGGTCCCTGTCAATCTGCTCTTGCTCCTTAGCCTCCTGTCGCTGTCTGTCTTCTTTTCTCGTTTGGTGTCTTTCCCAGCGGTCCCGCTCTTCTTGCTCTTCCGTCAGATCAAACCGTACTGCTGATATATCGTCTTTGGCTGAAGGTCGACGAGTTGGAGTCATTTCGCTAGCTATGGAGTCGGCATTCACTCTTGCTGGGGATGTGCCCCTTCGCATTATTTTGAAGTCTCTAGTGTCATCTTTCGGTTGCGGGCCTTCTTGCGGAAAGTCTCCTAGAGTGTTGAAATCAGGCAGTTTTGAGCGAGTCGGGACGACAGGAGGACGTGATTGAAAAGGGGGTTGGGAGAAGACTGGAGGACCTGTTGGAGCGCTATAGGAATGTTCATACGGCGCCTGATTAGAGTATATTGCCGAAGAGATGGGAGTCACCGGCTGAGGTTGCTGGATTGGAACGATCCCCGGGCAGCCAGAAGATCCAACAGATCCTTCTCTACCTACGTCAAAGCGAGAAGGATCGGATGTCGGAATTGGATAGACATGCTGCAGTGGGAGGCTGCTGGTACTATCCATTGCACTCCCCATATGTTGATCCGGAGACATCATAGCTGCACCGGCTAAGCCTGCAGCCGCGGCACCAGCCATTACTGGCACTCTGCCATGGTCTGAAGATTTCCGATTTGGCGGAGATTGTCGACGCGTCTTCTTGCTACCCCAACGCCAACCCCATTTGTCAGTCCCAAATGACTCACAAGAGAGCGACTCTCGGCTTCCTCTTCGTGCACGCGTATGTGTACCGTAGGCGAGATCTGAGTTTACGCTCTCCTGGTCATCTTCAGGGGCTGATTCCCAAGCCTCGTCCTCTTCACTTGCGAAAGAAACTCTGGCCCTGCGATCATGTTTGGAGCCGTGATCATGCTTTTCTCTGGTCTCCTTCACACCGACCAATTCTTTCACTCCTTTCTTTTCGCGGCCTTGACGGCCATCTTTCAGTGCAAGAGCTGCTGCTGCTGCACCAAGCCCTAATAATGCAGCTTCAGCTTTCTTGTCGTCACTTGACTTGGACTTCGAACTCTTGCTATGTGACCGTTTCTCTTGGCTACTAGTGTATGCTAGGTCTAGACTGGAGGACGAAGAAGATCCGTCGATGAAACTGAAGAATCCTTTTTCTTTCTTCCTCTTATGAGACTTACGACGCCGCTCAGGTGAACGTTCCTTAGCCTTGCGTATGTTCTTCACCCAGGCACCTTTGGGAGAGTGACTACGGCGTCCAGAAGATGATCCAGCTATGGTGGCACCGACAGTAGCACCGAGCGCAGCTTCTGTCAAAGTATTCTTCCGATCTCGAGATCTTGATCTTGAGCGTTGCCGACTGCTATACGTCGTAGTACTTGGAGCTCCAAAGACGCCACCGTGGGTGTCTTTCCTATATATTCTTCCATCGCTCGTAATACCAGTCTCAACGCGCTCTTGCGAACGACTTCGCCGTTGCGGTTTGTGGCTTCTTCCTTCTGGCGAGCGACGGCCGGTCTTTACGCTGTATGTATCATCGAAATCGTTCTTTTGCTTGAATAAGGTCTCTCCCATTTTTCCAAGTCCATACCCTGCAACTCCTGATGCTAACCAAGACTTGTCCTTTCGTCGCTGACGTTCGTTTTCCGATGAGTAATAACGATTGTCCTTGTCGATGCGCGTACTGTTGCCGAGCCGCTCATTGGACCTTCTTCGGTGGTAGTAGTGTTTTCGTGGTGCATCTCTAGGTGATGAGCTAGGTGCGAAGCAGTATTTGCAGACCCCTATGATCTCCGAGTACTCTTCAAATTGAGCTACTCCCTCTGGGTCTCTGAAGAAGTCGACAAGTGCATTGAAAGGGCCATGGTGGCGATGTTGTTGTGCCATGGGAGTCGTAGGATATGGAGACATCGGTGAATTATGCTGAGGGGAAGAATCATGGGCCTCGTGGTATGCGGCTGCAGCCAGGCCTGCTGCGCCTGTCGCTCCTGCTGCATACAAGGGGATGTTAGGTCGGTGAGAAGAAGACTTACCTGGCTTTGAGGGGCGCGTTTCCTCCGAATATAAGGAACCCTGCACTTGAGATGGTGGCTGTTGAAAGGAAGTTGTAGAGTATTCACTCTGCAGGCCCACCATCGGTGTTTGATCAGGACGCGATTGATGTGATGAGCCTTGGCTGACCATGAAATAGCCAGTAGCTGCTCCCGTTGCTGCTCCTACAATCGTAGGTATCGCTGGAGCAGAGGCTAAGTGGTGGGTATTGTCAGGCCTACTCTGTGCTGTAGTGTAGGTAGACGATCCCTGTTGGGCGTGACCCGACTCAGCCTCGGATTCATCAAAGCTGCCGCTGAAGAACGATGCTGCGGCACCAACACCACCAGATGCACTTGGTTCAGGTGGTGGATTTGCAACAGCTGAGGCAGGTAGAAGATGCGGTTCTGCGCCGATAATCAATGATGGCGAGTGTTTTCTGAAACCCGGCTGCTCCGCAACAGATTCCCCTGCATCTCCATAGTATTCGGCTGCAAGTCCAGGGCCACCCTCACTTGCGGCGAGAGGTGGACGGTAAGGAGCTGCAGACTGAATGGGAAACTGGCCAGGAAACTGATCTTGTACATGCGAGGACATGGCTTGGTGTTGGGTGCCATTGGTTGCACCAGGCATAGTGCCTGCTTCAGCACCTGGGATGCCCCCATCATATTGGCCCGGGAACTGTGAAAACCCAGCGCTTCCCACTTGATCGGGGAAGTCGGCTGGTCCTCTGCTGGTTTCACCGCCTTCGTCCAAGCCATTCCCAGATCTACTCAGACCGCGGTCTTTTGCGTGGTCTTTGTCGTTCCTATCGCGTTTATTTTTCTCGCCTTGCCTCTGATCACCTCGATCGCGGCTCTTCCTCTGATTGTCCTTCTTGTCCTCTTTCCTCCACTCGCTTCTATAATCTTGGTCACCGTCCACGTCGCGCTCACTGCGCGAAGACTTCAACTTCGGCATCTGGTCTGCAAGACTCGCATTTCTATCTAAAATGGGTGGTACGTATTGTTCGTCATCATTTCTTCCCGTAGCTGTCGCGTAGCTCGAGGCAACAGAAGCAGACGCAGTCCCAGGGTACGGACTTCGGCTGGTTGTTGAATAGCTTGTAGATGTTGGCTTAAAGCCCCGGTCGCGGTCGTCACCCCGCGGCGAGGCCTTTTTATCCAAGTCCGAAGACACTATGGCAGAGCTTGAGCGAAGTCTTGTAGAGCGCGGTTCATCTCCGTTGCGCCGGTTGTTTGTAGATGATTCTTCATCCTTTGCGTTGATGGACTTGCCACTGATTTGATTCCACATCTTGTTTTCACCTTGTGCTGATTGGCTGTGTGCGTTAGATGCTGTATCTAGTCGCCTAGCTGCGTGACAACTCACTTGAGAGGGTGAGATAATTGTATTACTCGGGAAGGCCGTTAGGTAGCCAAGATAGCCGTAAAACTTAGGCAGATATACATTGATAGGTATCAGGATGCTATTCGTAACGTCGTCAATGGGTCAAGCAACGTTTACAGTCCTTGGAGAAAGAAATCGCGAGGTTGGGTGTTTGTTGCTCAGTACCTCAGACGCTTCCCTACCCTTCTGGGATAGCT
>QKZZ01001003.1:0-10021 GCA_003521265.1 Cetradonia linearis
GATGTTTGGAGGAGGAGGGGTTTGAGGAGTTTGGATGAGATTGAGTGGTTGGTGGGATGGAAGGGTATATGGTTGGGTTGAAAGGGAGGAGGAATGGAGTGGATGTTTTTTAAGGATAGAGAGCGAGAGGATAGTGTAGTCGCACAGTGTTATGAGGTAGAGAAATAGCATAGGCCTGGAAATAAGATTAAGGATAGGGTGCTATGGTTAACATTATTAGAAGACCGTATATTGTCCTCATCAGACCGTATCAACATAGAAGATATAGATGATACCAAGCTGTGTATGCATTCTCCTTTAATTCAACACCTCAACTCCTCGAAATCACCATCCTCACAATATCTTTTTCTTCTTTTTCTTCTTCTTCTTCTTCTTCCTCCTCCTCCTCCGCAACACACTCAACAAGCACACCCCTCTTTCGCCCCCTCAACCCTCTTATTTAAATTCACGCTCTCCGCCCCCAACGCCGTCTGCGTCCCCCGACCCGCTGCTCCCGGCCCCTTCGTCGTCTTCATCTGCGTCTCAGGAATCGCATTCGCAATAGCAGTGAAAACCTCCTGCACATTCCCCCCCGTCTTCGCGCTCGTCTCAAAAAACAACAACCCCTCTTCCTCCGCATACTCCCTGCCCTCCTTCGTGGAGATCTTTCTCCCATCCTTAGGCCCCTCTTCTTCTACCGTTTCCGCCTCGGTATTATTACCCTCTTCACCACCTGCAGTAGGCTTTGTAGTATTTTCACCTGTGTTTTCATTGGGGGGGAATGTGAGGTCGAGCTTGTTGCCTACGAGGGCGATGACGATGCCGGGGGATGCTTGGCGCTGGAGCTCGGCGACCCAGTGTTTGGCTTTTACGAGGGAAGTGGGTTTGGTGAGGTCGTAGACTACGAGGGCGGATTGCGCGTTGCGGTAGTACATGGGTGCTAGGGAGGCGAAACGCTCTTGGCCGGCCGTGTCCCATATTTCGAATTTGATGGTTCGGTGTGGGAGGTGGGATTTTTGGGTGAGGAAGGCGGCTGCGAGAGAGGGGGTGTTAGTGATGTGATGAGGTAGGTCGTGAGTGTAGGGAGGAAGGAGGGAGGCGTTCTTGCTCGAGGAGGGGTTTGCTCACCACCGATGGTAGGCTCTTTGTTTTCTTGGAAATCATTGTTTACGAAGCGGAGGACGAGCGATGACTGGAGAGACGGTCACGAGTCAGTCAACCTGATGAATGGCCCAGTAGAGAGGAGATGAAAGAGCCGAGGCAAGGTGCTCGCAATATATCGCCCGTAAGGTGCTCGCAATGTATCGCCCGTAAGGTGCTCAGGATGATTGGACATACCTTGCCCACGGCGGCCTCTCCCAGCAGGACCAGCTTGACACTACTGCTAGGCTTTGGCGGGGCAGTGCCTGCAGAGTCTGCCATCGTATGAAGGTACGGAGCCAGGCACAAAGATGTAATCGTATGGTCAGATACTCAGATACGGATAGCGTATAGGGCTGGTCGCGATGAGATAGAGTGGCTCGAGTGAGAGAGAGAGAGGCACGGTGTTCTCCGTGCTGTACCGCGGCTGAAGTAAAGGCTGACAGTAGCCGGGCTTAGCGCAGGATTGTCGTGAGCACTAGAAGATTACTTCGGTTAGGAAGCTAGGCATGAAGGCTGTGTCAAATGTGCCGTTTGTTTGGGCCCTGTCGTTTCACATGTGGTCCGATTCGCGTAGGCAACGAGAAAAGAGAGACGAGAGACGAGAAACGAGGAACGAGGAACGACAAACGAGGATGAATGCGGTGTGCACCTGTGGTTGGACATATTTACTACGGTACATTGCTACGTGCTCACACAAACGGTGCGGTGATGCATTTCAGTGGCTAGCGCCACTGAAAGGCAGAATTCCTTCAGAAATTCCGACAATTGAAGAAACGAAAACGAAAACGAAAAATTCATCCTACCCCCCCCGGATCCTACATCGCGTGGGCAACTGCTGTGCAAGATCCACTATTGGGAAACGTGGTAATTGACCTGGATAATGGTGGAATGCGGTAGAAATTCATTGTGCAGAAACGCTCAATATGCAATTGCAAAAAATTCGGGACCAAACGATATATATAAATCAGACAATATATTTGGAAACGAGTGTTCTATAGGTAACAACAGTATACAGTCATGCAAATGGAGGCCAGCTCTGCATGTCCCCCGCCCAGTCCTTGCTGCACGTAGAACGATCCCCCAAACACCCACGCGATGCGAGAAAATTTGGGCGGTCCAAACCGAACCAAGCCCCGATAACAAATCATAGAGTACAGTTTTCCCCCCCGGACTGTGAAGTCAAGTAATCTATTATGGTATCTCCCTAATGCCATGCTCTTTCTAAAACGAACTCCGACAATGACTTTTTTAGCTACCGATGTGCTGATGCAAGGGAATTTGTGTGTGTAGTAAGGGGACGAAGGGATGTCGAAGATCGCTCCATCGCTGAGTGTGTCGCTAATCGCTTTGATTGGTGGTGGTACAATGCTCGGCATGAGTGAGAGGAGGTGATGGTACAAGTTTGGTGATGTCGACGCCGGGAACCGAAATGACAGGTGCAAGCGAGAGAAGCTGAGAAAAAAGGTGGTGAGTGGATGGTGATTACGAATGGTGCGGATGAATGATGGACCTGTGGGTACATACGTTAGCAGGGTTCGTGCAGGAACTTGGCAGTAAGGGTTCGATCGGGTGACTGTGTCCTGAGCGCTACGTACCTCGCTGTAGAGTCATTCTCTTCCGTCTCCAACACCCAATGATGTCCAATGCCAGGCTGCTTCCTATCGTCTGCAGGTTGCGGAGATTGATAATGCGCGGCACTTTTGACAGCAATGACTTCATTGAGAGGGTCCTGGAGCCACAGCGAGAGTCGGGGAGGTATCATCGTGTTTTTGGTGGTGGCTTTGGCTTTGGCACGCCAGTGGTATCATATGCGCCTCGTCCCATATTCATTGTTTGCGTGTTCGAGATTCTGGTGATCATGAAAGCGTTGAGGAGTCTTGGTGAGTGATGATGTGTTAGCTTGTGTCTGGAGAAAGAAGTGTTGATGGGGGGAGTGAACGGTATCTTATATAGACTATTGGTGCTGACCTCAGTCCTGGACTGACTCACAAATAGAATATGGGCTGTGTTCGTTCCTGCAAGCTACTCGTAATGAGAGCTGAGTCGACAGTTGACAAAACACTTTCCTGATGTAACGTATCTGCAGGTCAGACCCGTTGCGGATTCCGTTCTGATATCTTTGTAACCTCAAGGATTGCGGTGGTGTAAATCGCATAGACTGAGGCGGATGTCAAGGCCCCTTCGAAAATAGAATCCAGAGTGAGTAATCTTTGACTTCTAGGTGAATGAGAGGCGTGAGACGGAGCTAGGGTCGCTGAGGAGGTCGTAATATATCAATTGCCAGGGAGAGGGAGCTTGACACTTATGCAAGGTGTTGAGACGAAAGTGACCAAGAAAGTGTTTGTCTGGCGGAGGTAATTTATGATGCGGCCACCCCTTGAACAGCCGAGACGATTAGAAAAAGCAAACTATGATAGATTGGGTCAGTGAGTGATGTGTAAATGTGACAGGATGTCGGTGAAATGTCTGGTCTCAGTTGGAAAGTGAAAGAGTGTACAGCCAAAGGGGGGAGGAGGTAGCTGCAATATGACGCAGAAAAAGGAAATCTCAGATGTATTTTTTTTCATAATTTTTTGACAGGGGTCTGCGGCCGTTTCAAATTTCTAACATTTCTACGGCGTTAACTAGAACTTCTAGGATTAACGGGTCGTGTGCCAGAGGAGCTAGCTAATTAACTGGTGCGTTGTACGTTGTGCGTTGTGCGTTGTGCCTAACAGGGCTTTGCTGGATGCCTGCCCTACTACGGAGTAGCAGTCATGTCAAATCAATGGCACCATGCTAAAGACGGCAATTGACTGGTATTACAGGCCCCTGTTAGCAGCTCCTCCAGCGTGGATTTCTTTTGTTTCTTTTTTTCTTTTTTTCTTTTTTTCTTTTTTGCTTTTCTGCTTTTCGAGATGATCAAGTAGAGTTTCTCGGGATCTATGGCAATCCCTGTCAGACTCGCTCCTAGGGCTCTTCTAGGGCTTGTTCCTGCATTGGCGGCAAGCCACTAAAGCGGAATCTTGCACCCAGCGATCCCCGCCGGGCTGGCCGCACGCTGGCTGGAAAAAGCTGGAAAGCCCATCCCAGAAGAACTATTGGCCCTAGAAGCCCGGCGGTCCGGCAGTCAGACGCGAAACGGTCTGGCGTATTTCTATTCCTGATCATATTCTGTCACCTGTGTGGAAGCTTAGTTAAGTTTCACAAGTTACATTCAACTGTTGTGACTGACCAAGGCTGACGTTGAATCTGAATAAGGCCTCAACCAAAATCTAGAGTTTCGAGTCAGAGGTACGTACCCTCCTTGACTAATAGTGCACGGGTGACACGATTCACGACCGGATCAATGAGAATCTTCCTGCTGCGAAATGCGCTCTGATACGACTACGCCGTATGACCATGAATATTTGCGCGCATTCTGCCGTGCACGGTATCGCTTGTACTTCTCAAATGCGGAAGTTGTGAAATCGTGTCTAACTCCAGCATTTACTGGAAGAGGCATGACAGGCAACAAACACCATGTCTGATGCGCGGCGCCCTCCAAAATTAAATATTACATCTGTATTCTCGCAAAGCGTCTCGCCAAGCTCCATCCCATCTCGTGTGTCTCGATTCTCTCTAGCCCTCGTCAGATCGTCAGACTTACTGAGGTAGGTACCGCTCTTTTGGGTAGCACTTTATGTGCCTAGAAGGGCGCTAGAAACAGGGATACAGACTCCCGGGGTCGGGGCACCTCTTCCGCCGCTGTAGATCCTTCCACGCACCTGGACAAAGTAGGGAAAAAAGTGGATCTGTGATAAGACCGTACATCTGTAACAAGCCATTTGGTGACACTTCAATATTCGCCCAACGCCCAATGCCCAATGCCCAATGCCCACACACCACTCACATCGATTATTCGTGTAAGTCGTATGAGTTTTAATTGTGACTAGCTAGTATCATCATCAAATGTTTATCAACCCACTAATAGTCTGGCAGTGCTGCTTTGCCGGTGGGTTGATGAGGTATTATCCTTTACTTCGATATACATTTGACCTCTGTGCAATATACGCCATGATCTTCACCATTGGATGCCTCGCGTCCTCATTGTTGCGGCTAAACAGGCGGAGTTAGATGACCAACACCATGACGGACAGAGCGTCCTGGCGTTAGTCTCTTCTCCGTACGAAGACAACTCAAAATCATGGCTTTGGCTTTGGCTTTGGCTTTGGCTATGGCTTTGCGCAGCCTAGCCACATAGATGCCGAGAAGGGAAATAAGTTGCCAGCCTTCAGGAGGACATAAACGAGATGAAAGGGATCATCCTTGCTTGCCCCTGGTGATCGCTGCCGCCATGTGGCTACCCGAGGTTGCCGGGCGGATGCCACTTCCCTAGGGAACTCCATAAATGCAATGCTCTCAGACCTCGATATCTTGAAAAAGAAATGAGTGTGCAGGAAATGAACCCGGAATGTGGATCAGCGCCGAGCACATGAAACTTGCAAGGCTCAATTCCTTGATCCACTCGCTAAAAGGCTGCGGCAGAGATGATTGAATGCAGTGCTATCATTGGCTACCAATTGCAGTAACCTGCATACCTTCTGTGTATCTGTGATAGGGAATGATCCACACCTACACTGCGCTCTTTCTTTAGCCCCCAAACGTCAACCTGCAGATCAGCGATTATACACACGTGGCATCCATGCAGGTACTCGGAGCTTAAATTCCTTTTGCTGACTTATGTGCTGACTATAACGTGTTTCGAAACAAAGGCGGCTTAGGCGTGGCTGCCTGGGCGCCGTCACAACTTACAAGAATAGTATCTTGCAGTGTTTACTCTAGGCACCCTCACTGCAAGCAGCTCCGTTAACGAGATCTCGGATATAAATGTAATCATCCGGTGATTACTTATCGAGGTACTACATACCAGTGGACAATTCTGCTGCGCAAAGAGCGATATCCCCACATTCCTGCACTAATCTGCAGGGTGACTCTAATGCGGCTCTCCACGTGCCTCAAAGCATGACATATCGGAACTTGTGCAGCTGCATAATACATGTATGTAAGCTGGTAGGGTTCGTCTAAAAATAATCTAATCTGACACTGATCTGATTACTTCAGGCTATGGCAGCCTATTTGAGATCGGTCACATTCAACGGACAATGACGACGCAGAGCACTCTATCTCACTTACCGGTTGATTTGAAATTATCATAGCATGCGCCACAGCCTCAATTGCTCGGCAATCATAGAGTCACCTTTGATCGATCACGACATACGGATGAAGATATGACTGATCATCTGCCGTAATGTGCGCAATGGTTTGGAATGACCGAATCTCTCAGAATCCTGTAGAACTAGTACAAGATTCCAAAGGGCATTCCAAATTCTCTATCACTGATCGGTATAGTATTAAATAACGGACCGCGCGGGGCCGTAAATCTTGGCGTGCAAATGCCAACGGTTATACCCGACAACAATGATTTTTTTTAGGAGATTTACCATACTATGAAGTTGTAAATACCTTTATTTTTTACTTCGTTTTCCCTACAGAGTTTGTGGGAATTAGCCGTTGTTGAAGAAATATGTCATATTGCTGCTAATGCGCTGTCCGTTATTTAATACTACACCAACAGTATCTCCCAAGCAGGAACTGACATTTCGATAGACCCTCTATCAGTGACTGCTAGCATCATCGCCATTTTCCAAGCCGACGGCACAGTCGGTAAAGGCCTCAAGAAGATAGTTAACCTAAGGAACGCGCCAGGCATCCTTCTGGCTTTAAACAATGAAGTTGCTGACCTCCACTGCCTTGTCGAGAATATTGACGATATGCTCCGTCAACATTGGGAAATTACCGGCCTGGAGCCAATCGCCTACCTTTGTCGAGCTCTTGACTAGGCAAAGCGAGAAGCTAGAGAATGCGCTGGCTTATAAGCTTACGTCAATCAGATGCGATGATCAGAAATCACATCTAGTTCTGGATCGATTCTCGTGGCTCCGTTTGGAAAGTAGCGTGCAGGAGCTCAAGGACGAGATCCGAGAGGACAAGGTATCATTATCATCAGCCTTGTCCGTTTGGATATCGTCAATTTTGCTATGTGCGCGATTTACGTAGAATTTACTATTGCTGACAGGTTTACCGTTCTTCGGAGCAATGCCTAGATACGGGATGTGTACATTTTACTAGGCACAATGAGGCTCGAGTCGCGAACGAGCAGGATTTCATTCATCAAGGCTGCCTCACAGCCTGGTACTAAAATTATAGACGCGTCTGAACAGGCATTGATCAAATCTCCGCAGGCCGTTCAAGCTGAACAAGGGACGGAATCGGACCCGGATGCCATAACAGCTACTAGCCAGCATTATTCATCCGGGACTGGTCTGGCCAATACCAGTTCAACAAAGGCTGAAAAGCACACATACACTGCCGCCTTCGAAATTGCACAGCGGTCTTGTGGACTGAATTGTGGTTGTGCGTGCCACTAGACGTTCCTCTTCAGAAGTCCTAGCTTTCTAGATGCTATATTTTGGTCTCTATTCCTAGGCTACCAAACTTCACCCTGATTCTCGCAAGGATGCAGAAACGGGCGCTGTCGAAGGACCTCGATAAGAGTGCAATACGCACTTCCTAGATGGTTTGTCAAGCGCGCTGTAGCTTTGACAACAGCCTGCAGCCAGTCCAGGGCCCCAGAATTGGTATTGAGAGTGTTGAGGGTGCGCCCTGGCGATGCATTTATTTTCGTTTGTGCTCTAGAAGGATATCACGATGAACTCAAGCGTCTGTTAGAGGACGGAGAAGCTTCAGTGGTCGATACCAACCCGGAGAATAAAACAGCTATCACCGTAAGGCCCAGTCTGCTTGTAGAATCGTGTCTGAAAGAACACTAGATCGCTCGATATAGAAATAGATTAGATGTCGCTGAGCTGCTAATGCAAGCGGGATCTGACCTGTTTTGCGAAGATGTTTACGGAAAGTGCGCTTCTTCAAAAGCCCAATCAACCCAATATATGTGTGCTAACGTGTCAAAAGCCAACCCTACATGATAGTGTGGAAGCGCTTGCTCTTGGATGGAGATTCTCGTGAGTGGCGTGAAGTGTATGATCGACTGTCAGGTATTGTTGGTGGCCTGTCACACATTGATAAGTTTTACATTCCAGAGCTGCATAGAGGAATTTTTCTGATTTTATCCAAAGCCATTTGATAGCATACTTCTTTCAATGCCTCGCGTTTCCGTAGATCTTGTTGACATTTTTGGGAGCACAAACTTGCATTGGGCGTCATCGAGGGGTGATTGAGAGTCAGTCGACCAACCTATCCGCTGTGGTGCAGATCCGAACAAAATCGATAACTTTGGGCGTAGCTCGTTGCACTTGTCGGCTGATAACATGGAAAGTAGATGTGCGGAGCTGCTACTAAGTGCTAAGGCCGACGTGGAGTTGAAGGATGTAGATGGTAATACAGCCTTGCATCTTGCCTCTGAAACTGGATAGGACACAATGAGTCTCGACTCGCTTTTAGGGTTTGGGGCAAACATCGAAGCCACGAATTGTCTTCGCCGAACGCCGTTTTTCAGAGCTGTAATCGTGCTACAGAGAGGTGCCAATATCAACGCGAGAGCTTTGGATGGATGGACCGCCGCCTTTAACGCTTTGGCATCTAATAGCCACAATTCGCTGAGAATACTACTCGGCCATACCAGTCTTCGTTACAACGTAAAATCCGATGATGGAAAGAGGTCACTCCGTTTTGCTGCGCTATATGGCGATATCGAGTCTTTGGACACGGACACACTGATTTCGAAGTGGTTGTACGAGCTGGATAGCATAGAAGAGGACGAGGGTGGCTGGACTGCAATGCAGTTGGCTAATTGGCGGAGATACAACAACGTGGAATGGTCTCGCCAGTTTGGTAAGCCTCGCGACAAAGACCCGGCCGAGTTGTACGAGGCGTTCGAGGAGCTACCGAACAGCATTACGGGCGCTCGAGGCTCGATTGTTGGATCCATCAATGACGAGGTTAGCGAAGAGGGAATAGCAAGTGGAGAAAGGGGGGTCCCTGACACATTAGACGAAGATATCATCGAGAAAGATGATGATGGATGTTGAAGGTGGGTTCTGGGAAGACGTTCAAGAAATTCTAGATGGACCGTCCTGGAGGTAGGGATTGGTGTACCTTGGGCATGGCTAGAATAAGGAGGTCGACTACAAGAAGTCTTGTGGAAGGAATTGTATGTTTTCGGAAATCGGTTAGGAGATTGGGATTGTCCCAATTTAGCCAGCTAGAATTCACGACCCTGATGGCAGGAAATGAGACAATTCAATATGACCCCGATGATGTTTCCTACCTTTATAGGAGAACACACTTCTCCATGGGTTGCGGTGATGATTCAAGCCTATCTAAAAGTCTCCAGACACTGTGGCGACTGCTTGTTTGAAATCAGTCTTTGATTCATATTTGTACAGCCCATCATCAGAAATAGTCTTCATCAGGCTTCAATTGACTTGTATCTGCTGGTCTAAGATGAAGCCAGCATCTTTACGACCCTTTCTACCTCGCCCTGCGCTCCGCCGGCGACTCTACCACCCCAGACGCCATTATGCAATGCAAATACCTGGAGCGCCAATGCTACAAGTCTTCAATGACAATACAAAACACCTACAGAGAGAGCGCGCCGCTACAGACGCAGAAGCAAGCAGAAGAGTCGATTACCTCCGAGACGAAATAGCCAACAGACTCTGCGAGCGCCTTCTCGTATACGTTCCAATTCACATTCTTTTTCTGCCTCTAATCCAACCACACAGGACATAAATCGACACTTCCCCCGGGTCCTCGACCTCGGTGCCAACGCCTGCAACATAGCCCGCGCCCTCACCGCCTCCGAACCGCCCCTCACAACCCGCTTCTCCCACCTCACCTCCGCCGACACATCTTCCAC
>QKZZ01001008.1:0-10977 GCA_003521265.1 Cetradonia linearis
GGTATTTATAGTGATGTTCCGTATGCTGAATACTGCCGTACTTTTCCATCTGACAAAGTCCCTCGGCAGGAAAGTATATGTATTTTATCAAGATAAAATACCCACTACTCTAGCTCCCACACTTAGCGCTCCAGCGAAAAATTTCCCATAAGAGCCTCGACCACCTCGACCTTCCCTTCTCTCCTCATCATCAGTAGTAAAACATAACATTTTACTATGGGAGCTCCGCTACGGCGGCTCGCTGAGGGTTATTCTGGTGAGCTTCTCTCGAAGTTCCCACGTGGATCTCCTTCCGTTCCCGGCTCCCTTGAGAGAAGGCCTCGGTTCTTTCCTAACAGTCGCGCCGTGTCCAAGAGGGGCGGGGGCTGTGGAATCGATGCTACATACTACAACCGAGCACGAGGTACGATACTACTAGGCAGCAGTGCTGAAGAGAAGGCCACGCATATTGATGGTAGAGACTACAATAAAGCTCGTGGGATCTGGAGCTGGACTAGACTTATCGCTGGCTAGAGCCTTCGAGCGTCCTTGGACAGTCATGATAGATCAGTCATACGGCACGTTATTGTAGCTTTGTAAGTCACTGGATTCGTAGCACTGTATAGTTGCCTTGAGTGCTATGATGCCAGTCTTTGTATATCGCTCGTAGTTCACAGCTTACAGTGACGACGACCATCTAGTACAATCGCTTGGGCGGTGACATAGATGCCTTGATCGTCAAGCTGCCCACGTTCTGCCATCCCTTCTTCAACAGAGAGACCAAATAATTGATAGCCAACATAATGTTCGAGATCAACTCATCCTCGGTCATGCCCACATTCCCAACAGCAACACCCAAGCAGAGAACCTTCTTCAGCTGGAACTTGATGGTAGATTTGACTTCCGTGATCTTCGAGGCCAGATCTTCATTATGGGAGACTGGGGTGGGGAATTTGCCGGCTAGTAGAATGTCAGCAAGCTCTAGATTCGATCTGTTGTATGGACGTACCTTTGGAGAGACCAGGCCCTAAGAGACGAGGGATTTGCTTGATCAAGGTATCGGAGGCAACAAAGGCGTCATATTTGCGAGCAAGCTTCTTGATCAGCTTCTTGTTCTTGTTGAGCTTCTTCAAGTCGTCCGCGGACATGGCGTCAACACCGCCATGTTTGGCTCGATCTATATCATGTTGGTCTCCTAATATGCTGTTCAAAAATGATCCATCAGCTTCTCCCCTCCTTGGAAATGTTGCCGTGTCTGTAGATGGATGGATAGCTGATCGTACCAGATGCTCATGCCCGGACGGGGTACACTGGGCAGCTTTACAGTGCCGGAGAAACGCTTGTCACGTTGAGGGTCATAATTCTTGAGACCAATCTATATGGCGCGTTAAAAATTGAAGCACTCAGAGACCTTGGGCTTCTAACCTGAAGTTCCACGGTCTCAAGGAAGTTTCGCTTCTTCTTATTGGTGGAGTAATCTAGGAGAGATTGTACGTTCGTGCGCACTCCGGCGACTGTGATTTTGCTCATGATGAAGACAGTCTTCCAGAAGAATTACGAGTTCTTTTGGTGAGGAGTTGCGCGGTGTCAAGTGAGTGAATCAATATTGAAGATATTCGTCCGTGGGATCCAAAATAGCCCGCTGCATGGCGAGCCGCTAGTTCTAGGCTAGCTTTAGCCGCTTGGCGAGGCTTGGATTACTATGAATCGGAGCGCAGACTTCAAGCTCTTCTGTTTCTACGTAAGGTTCTCGTGATATTACAAGATAACTCCCATGTCTGAGACCTTGAACGCGTCTGTGACTTTGTATCTCGAAGAAGATTATCTAAGAGCGTGATAAAGAGTGTCCCTCAGCCTCACCCAGCCGCACAAAGGGTGTTTTCGTGACCTGCTATTTTAAGACATCACCTGGATCTCAGGCACCCCCAAGCCATCTCGTCCTTGTTATCATGAGCATCGACGGCACGCGACTACGTCTGTCATCAAGATATCTTAATTGAATCATGCGACTAATGATATAATGTGAGATTATCAATCTACGCCATTCTACTTTATAACTTACTCCAGGTTCTTCACTATTTAAGCCCCATTTGTGATTCATTAATTCGCCTTGAATTTGTGACCCTATTTTGGCCCAGGACATCCTTTGATATGGCTGGGGTCGCTACCATACCAGGGTTTGAGAACCTTGATGATAATAATATTTATGAGCGATGCGAGGAAGCCGTTATAGATCCTGATACTCGCAATTTCGTGATCGAATTCGACAAAGATATAGCCTATGCTGCTCTGAATTTCGATGAGTCCCTTTTGCAAACGTTCTTGGCCAAGAAGGTAAGCATAGACTCGAGCAGCCACCTCCAACGAAACACTGTGTATGCTGATTTGGGAGAGTTTTAGCCAGCAAGTAATGCCAGTACAAGGTGGATGTAAGTCTTCTGAGCGGCAGCTTCATATCAACGGAGAAGCTGACCGTCATTAAGAAACATCTGGGCTCCCGACAAACAGACGTCTCTGATCAAGGTACTTGGGCTTTGTTTGTCAGGACTGGCCATTACTGATATAACCGACAGAGACTAGCGGCGGAGTACAAATTTTCGCCTCGGCTTGCAGGAATAATGCATTCAAAACATGATACTCCTTCTGTCATACCCAAGAAGACTATGCATAAGGGTCTGCGCCAGCGAGTTGGATTCAACGCTCCAATTAAATCTCTTACTCTGGAACGCAAATCGACAGGGACACACTCTGTAGACCTTGAGAAAGACGAGAAAGGATTACCTGTGCTCGCGCGTTTCCCAATGCTTGATTTAAACCATTATAAAATGGTCAATGAGGTGTGGCATTACTACTCTGTGGACTGGGGAACCCGTTGTTAGTTTTTCATATTGAAATCGGATGAAACATGGTTGACAGTCACAGATATGTGTATCGGCTACAACTCTATTTCTGACACAGATGCTGAACAAGAAAACCCATCCGAAGATATCAAAGGTACATCTGACACCCTAGATGACGATGCTGAGACCACAGCGCGCTCCGACAACAATCCGAAAGGGGCCAGGACCTGGACCTGGCTCGTCTTGACTGATGATGGTATTCATCCTTGATAATTATTCTGTTGAATGAATACTCATATAGAAGTAGGGACGGTTATCTCTATGTACGAAGATCCTTTTCCGGGTAACCAAAGCCCACTAAGCGAGAAGCAAGAGGGTCGCGTAGCACGAATAAGGCGTAATTTGTCCAATGTTTTCACGCAGCTATCGAACGTCAACGATACACGCCGCATATCTAACCCTATCTACACTCTTGATATTAGACCAGGCCTCAATGCCAACCAGTCGAGTAATATCGAAATCACTTCATCTCCCAGTCTACTTCTCTACTACTTATTTGATGACTGGTATACAAGTTATGCCCTGGTAGCTAAGGAAGAGCACCAATACGCTAGACTTCTGGAGAAGCTTGTGAGTCATCTTGCTCATTTCCTCCTCAGTCACATCCATTGATATACACACAGCGCTTGGACATGTTCCAAAAACCGCAGCTCGACCTCATCGAGCAGATGCATCAATATGGCCGCCAACTGGCGGTCCTTAAGCGCATGTACCAAAGCTATGCTCTTATCATTCAGCGTATACTTGATAGGCAGAAACCCGTGAGCCTTCTGTCTGGAGATCCACCCAATACGAGCAACAACCACACGAACCAACTGTCTCGAGAGAGCAACACAACTCTACGTATGACACCCGAAAGTGAAGGCATTACGGACACCACAACGTTTGGCGCCCCTCTCTCCGCTGCTGCCACTGTACGTTTTGAGCGGCTCCGTGATAGGATAAACCATTACGCGATTAGTGAAATTCAGGAATGTCTCGACGAGAAAGAGGCTCTCGTATTCCTAGTTCGTAACCGATTATTGTATCGCACTTTACAACCACTAATACATGAGTCCAGAACTTTAACTTGATTACGCTCAAAGAATCGCACGCAGTCGAGCGTCTCACCCGCATCACGATCCTTCTCGCCAAAGTCACGATGCTATTCATGCCAGTCTCGCTGATGACCAACTACTTCTCAACTCAAATCCAAGATCTCCAGCACACATATACGGCCAAGACATACTGGATATGTTTCGCAGTCATCATGGTCTTAAGTATCATCTTCCTGTTGGTCTTTGGGGTATTGAGTGGAACATTAGAAGGAAAGCCAATCTACCGTAGCTTCACAGAGACGGTGATAGATATAGGGAAGGGGAAATGGAGAAAGAGGAAGAAGGGAAAGAAAGGGCGCTGATGGAAGTTGTTTGTATTGCTGAATTCATTCATTGCATTGGTAGTGGAGCTAAGATCAAAGGGGGAAAAGTTTGAATTTGAGATTAATGTTACCGCCTATTCCAATGTATAGATGATTGTACAGTAGCTATTTTGATATCCTTGTCAGCAAAATACCTTTCAACTTGACCGAGGCTAGTAGCATGATGACATTGGTTGTGCTAAGTTACTCCGGGTTTAGCGCTAGATCATGATGTCAACGGTAGTTAATGTATTTGCATGCGACGCGATATATGGTCCATCTCATTAGCCAGAAGGCGCAAATGAAACTACCGAGAAGTTATTGGCCTTGTCAGGATCATGCTCATCTTACGAAGATTGCAAGCAGGCGAGACTACCATTGCCAAGTTCGGCCTGCACCGTTCTTTCCCCTGGATGGCACGATCTCTTGATGGATCGAGGCTACAGGGTCGAGAGGGTATCCCATATCCTAGCCTTACTTAGCTCTGAGGAAGCAGATCTGTTGCAACTGAGACCATCATCATGCGTTGGCTCCCTGCTCCCCGCTCACTGCTTTCTGCTCATTGCTCCCTACCTAGAGGTGTGCAAGACAATACGAGTACGCCAGGCACTGTGCACCTACACTATCTCTTCGGACATTATCTTACTACACAGCCAATTACTACTCTTCTCATGTATCAATTGGCCATGTGTGACGTCGCGCTTCAGACATAACTTGCTGGTCATTAGTGCATCTCATCTCACACCTTGTTGAAGGCTCCAGACTGTGCCCCCATGTTTTCATCGCGTTCCTTCCTCCGCAAGCCTTCTTCTTTTCAAGCTCTTTCCCATTAGATCACTATAAGTCCACGTTCTCTGCGTTGAGGCATCGCTCTCGCTGTTCCAACTCCAGTGGTCCTTCTATCTGTACAGTCTCTCTCTCGTAAGTTGGTCCATCTTGTTGCTACCGCGACCATTGTCCTCAAAAGCTGCATCCCCTGTCTGTCTATTTCTCTTTTTCACATCCACTCACCCTCTTTCCCACACATCCCCGATACATGCATCAGCTACTGTTTAGTTGCTTCTCTGACACTGTCGCAGACTACTGAACTCTTTACAACCAAGCGTTGGCTTCCTTGATTGCTTCCGGAAACATTCACGGCCATCAGATTCTCCTACAACACGCTCAATCACACATCCTCTTTGACAGTTTCCACAGTCAGCATCCACTTGCTTTCCAACTATCCAATTCAGCACAAAATGCATTCTGCTATTGCTCTGGCAGCCCTCTCGGGCCTTGCCCTGGTCAACGCCCAGACACCAGGTGCTAAGCTCATTGAAGGTTCCCCGTCCTACGATGGCCCCATCGTTCCAGGTACGATATCTTAATAGACTCGATTCAAGGGTCCATCATGTGACTTGGAACAGGTATTACGGGCCAGCTTGGCAATGCTCTTATCACAAACAACAACCCCCGCGGCGTCTCTTACACTGCCACCCTCCCTGACAGTCCCACCACCGGTGTCCGTGGCTCTATCACAGCCGCCTCCAATTCCAACGGTACTGGCGTTGCCATAAGCGTCAGTCTTTTCGGCTTCCCTGATCCTTCTCTTGGGCCTTTTTGTAAGTCTCTATATTTTGAAAACCAAAGCTATGCAAGCCTTCTTTTGACAAGCTATTGAAAGTGTACCACATACACGATCAGCCAGTCCCTGCCAACGGCAACTGCACTACTACTCTAGGCCATCTTGACCCTTTCATCCGTGGTGAGATTCCACCTTGCGATCCTACCCAACCGAAAACCTGCCAGGTCGGTGATTTATCGGGCAAGCACGGCAACATCACCGTCAGTGTATTCAATGCTACGTAAGCTTAAATCAGTGTGCATCATTCATTTCTCCACTAATACTGCATACCCAGATACATTGACCTGTACGTTTCGACAGAGTTTGGCCTCGGAAGCTTTCTCGGCAACCGCAGCATCAACATTCATACCAGCAACACTACACGGCTTACTTGTGCCAACTTCCAACCCTCCAATGGCACTGCAAGCAACACTACCACTTCATCCGCAACCCCCCTGCCAGCAGTATTTACTGGTGCTGGCACTACGACATTCATCAACATGGGTGCTATCGCTGCTGGTCTTCTCGCTTTCATCCTATAGAGTGGCTCGACAAGATTTTTATATCTTACCCAGCATACAAGTATCTTGGAATGTAATAAGTAAAAGCAGGGATGAGCATCAGGCAGTCATTACAACACGACAGTAATAGCGCTGTCGGAGATAATCAAGGCATTGCATTTTGTGTAATACTAGATTCAAGTCTCAATATGGTACATAGTTACAATATCAGGACACATCATTGCGGAACATCAGCCATGAACCATAGCAGTACTTTGTTCCTCCCTTTCGGCTCCAATAGCCCAATGTTCAGAAACTCTCGACTATCCTATACCTTCGCTATCGACGCCTTCTAGATGAAGTAGCAATGTTTGACTAGTGGAGCTATGCCAGTAATCTTCACATTTTCTAGCAAAGCATCCTAGGTTAACGGCAGTGAGAAGCGTGGGGGCAATGGTGAGAATATAGATATGTGACTTGATCTATACAACAGTGGCGACCTGGAAAAATATATTAGCATGTGGTCCGAAGAACCAGACTCTCGCTGATTGTACATCACGTGACCTCACTCGACTTAGCTGCCGAACCAAAACTTAAAAACTTTCCCTGTGGCCTCAACTAGCGACATCAATGTCTATAAATCCAAACTATCATCTCTACAATTCCCCGAGCACCATATAGCTAATACAGTAAGACCTCCCATTCACTGCTCGCTTCCCACCTCTGTGACACAGCTTGTCCCCAACCCTGCTGCCGGTCGGGTCAGCCTGTGTGTCCCTATTGTATGCGCCTAGCATATCAACGTTCAATAAACACCTGCCTTCTTCTTGTCCCTGGACTATAAATGCATGCAGGTCGCTGATTTCATTGCTGACTCTACATTTAACAGCTTCACTCAAGCGATAACAAGCCGCCACACACGAACACCCTATCTCTTCTCACTCCTTACTACATAATACAACCACCATAATGGGTCTTACGTTCTCGAAGTTGTTTGATAAACTCTGGGGTAAGAAGGAGATGCGAATCTTGATGGTTGGTCTTGATGCAGCCGGAAAGACTACCATTCTCTACAAGCTAAAGCTCGGTGAAATCGTTACTACTATCCCAACAATCGGTGTGTACAAGTCAAGCTTCAGGGCCTTCAAATGAAGAATCCAGCATTGATATGTCGTGTCTCTCTAGGATTCAACGTGGAAACTGTCGAATACAAGAATATCCAATTTACCGTGTGGGACGTGGGAGGACAAGACAAGATCAGACCTCTGTGGAGGCATTACTTCCAGAATACCCAAGGTATCATCTTCGTGGTTGACAGCAACGATCGTGATCGTGTTCTGGAAGCTCGTGAGGAGTTGCAGCGTATTTTGAATGAGGATGAATTGAGGGATGCTTTGCTCTTGGTCTTCGCTAACAAACAGGATTTGCCGGTATGCTTGCGGAATAACGCCTGGTAGCCAATCATCGTTGACATCCAAGCAGAACGCTATGAACGCTGCGGAAATCACTGACAAGCTTGGTCTACACTCGCTCAGGCAACGTGCTTGGGTAAGCCCATCTTCAACTCTTAGCTGAGGTCCCCCTGCTAATCTTGTGTGTCCAGTACATTCAATCAACTTGCGCTACTTCCGGTGATGGTCTTTACGAAGGGTTGGAATGGCTGAGCAACTCGCTCCGAAAGGCCGGACACTCTTAGGGGTATCACACAAAGTCACATCCCCGGTATCAACACAAGGAACGTCTTTGACTTTCCTCTCGCCCTAGAGTGACTAATGGTCATGGTCTCGGAATGTCTTCAATTGAAGTGCTGCAGGGGTTGGTTTAGCATTAAGCATAAGCGGTAGTGCGCCAGTGCTATGGTGATGCTGGAATCTATACGTGCCTTGGTGGTCTAGCTTCACGAACTTTTTCCTAACGTGCTGGCGCTTTTCTAAAATGATGTTGAATGATGGGTGTTTCATGCAATGCTAGATTTGTATTCCTGAATATGGTCTACTTTATACCATGCCGTACATCACGTGTGAAACCTGCCATGAAGTATTACCAACGTGGAGAGTACATCGTAGAATGCTGTAACCGATGCATTATCAGAGGTCCAATATGCAGAGCATCCGGTCAAGTTAAATACACTCCTAGACTGCCTCACAAGCCTAGCCATTGCTACCCGACCTTGCAGTTTCCTGGTTTTCGCAGAACAATATCCTTCCGACAACTCCACTCCAAGCAAGATTCCATGCTCTCCATCTTCGACTCAAGGCTAGCATTTCCGCCACCTTTAAAGGAAAGGCGCAAGGAATTTCTGCCAATGTTACACCGCCGTAGCGGAAACTGTTTTGCTTGTAGTAAATGACTCAGACATCACAAAACTCCTCCTATTTCCTCTTCTTTGCGAGTTCTTGTTTTCAATATTTCCTGAACTCCCAAAAACTTTCTGTGATTTACTTTGCTTACTTTATGCCGTTGCAGCATTTCCAAATTCAGCAGATATTCCCGGCGGGGTACATAGTTTCAAACGTTGCAATTACACCATCATGCCTGCTACACGCGTTACAATTGCTTCAAACACCAAGCGATCCCAAAAAGCACCTCTTCTTATTCCTTCTTCTACATCTCTTGACCCAGCTTCTCCCCAATCTTGTCAGTCTCTTGTAATCAAGACAGCCCGATCAAAACTACGTCTAAAGAAGGCAGCGCGTATTTTCGTACACGGAGGTCGAGAATTGACCTCGCAGAAAGATTGGGAAGACATACTAAAAGACGACGTGGTTCTCCTCATATCCGTTGGCGAGAAGTATGTCGGCTCCAGAATAGAAGAAGGTTCCATCAGCAGCGGACATGGAGAGCAGCATGTAGACACAAATCCAAATTGCACGGTCGAACTCTTGGCGGAGAAGGCCTTTATTGATACTCTCTCTATTGCCCAGCTAGAGACTACAGCCCGGACACTCCCCGGTATACTGCATGCCGTTGGGCAACCAGACCTCCATCCGGGAACGAAGTTCCCAATTGGAGCCGTCTTCGTATCGAAAGGATGGGTCCATCCTCCTCTGATCGGCGGAGATATCGGATGTGGAATGGCCTGGTATAAGACGACACTATCTCCATCCCAGGTAGAAGGCGACAAAGGGAGGAAGATTGCTGAAAAGCTACGAGGCCTTGAAGGTGCATGGCGCACTCCAAAGGCCAGAGAAATATGGCTTGACTTTGATACCGCAGATGCTTGCACTGCTGGTGAGGAGTGGGACAAATCACTTGGTACCGTTGGGGCTGGGAACCATTTCGCTGAACTGCAAGTGGTAGAAGAATCTAAGCAGAAGCTCTTTATAGGCGGCACTCAACATGTACTATACCGAGATGAAGTAGTCTTACTAGTCCATTCCGGCTCTCGAGGCTACGGTACACACATCCTAAAACACTTCACCAAAGAAGGCGGCCACGATAGCATACATGAAGACGAACCCGCCGCCAAAGAATACCTCCAAGCTCACGAGCGTGCCTGCGCCTGGGCATCACGAAACCGAGATCTCATAGCCCTACGCTTCCTAACCTGTCTCGAGCCCGGCAATGAAACATGGGATCTCGGTCTCAATGATGCTAATCATTCAGACAGCTCATCCTCAGCTGGAGAAATTCTCAATGCCCGAATAGCCGTCCAAACAAGAAAGGTCGTCGACATCTACCACAACAGCATCGAATTCACAACGTGGCCGCCTGTTCAACTAACACAGGACAAACCTCCTTCCCCCTCCGACTCCACCATAGTCTCAACAGACGGCCTCCAATCCACAGACTCCTCTATCACAACCCAACATAAAGTCTACATCCACCGCAAAGGCGCCGCCCCAACTCACAATCCCACAACTCAGACTCCTCTCACCATTCTCCCCCTTCCCGGCTCTCGTGCCACGCCCACCCTAATCCTTCACCCCACATTCACCGCCCGTAACAATTTCGGCGAGCTTAACGCACTTAGTCTAGCCCATGGTGCTGGGCGCGCCCTCTCCCGCGCAAAAGCTGCGACTTATGTCGCTGAGAAATATGCCGGCAGAGCGGAGGATTTGCTACGTGGGGATTTTGTCAGGAGTGACAAGAAAGGAAACAAGGCGATAGAGAGAGAAGATGGGAGGGAGGTAAAGGGGGGCTGTTGGGTGGTGTGTGAAGACAAACAGCTTGTATGGGAGGAGGCGGGAGAGGCGTATAAGGATGTTTGGGATGTAGGGGCCGATCTTGCGGGGAAAGGTTGTGCGGAGAGATGGGGGTGGTGTAGGGGGAGGGTGAATTACAAGGTCAGGAGAGAATAGCTTGCCTATTCATAGAGACGGTGCATAAATGTATTATCCAGAGTGGAAAATCTGTGCTAAGCCACCACAATGACGGTCTGTCCAACGGCGTCAAGCCTGTGTGGGTATCAATCTGTGCGAATATCGCTAACGAAAAGGGTATATGTCGCTGAAAAAAGTCCAATCTAATGATGAATGAAGAAAGATCAGTCTGTCTGCCCCTTCCCCCCCTTCCAATCGCAATGCATGTAATTCGAATCAACAAAGGAAAAAATTGTGTGTGGTAAGCCCGTCCGTGGGCTATGTGTCATATCCC
>QKZZ01001009.1:0-12432 GCA_003521265.1 Cetradonia linearis
TGTAGGCAGTATAAAATTTTTGGTAGGGGCTGACTAAGCACCCTGGTGCTCTGGTGCTCCAAGCGGTCGCTTACATAAGCGGATCCTCCGAGCTTCTCTCCTTTTGCGAGAGCCACCAAACTGCTGCCCACTGTAGGGTAAATATGGGACTTTGCAACGCAGTCGAAGCTCGTTGCATAGTATTTGCAGCTAATGCTACCGGACACCGAGGGCCAATCAAATCAAGTATTCTGCGATCTAGGCATCTGTTCTCTACCTTCTTTAGACGTTATGCTACCTCTGACTGCCCAGGGGCGTCGAAGGCGCCATCTAGGAAGCAACTGACAATTAGGAATGATGACGGCAGGGTGCAGTGGAAGGAGTTGACGATAGGAGAAAAGGCCGCGAGGACAGCTCAGCAGACGTTCAACTTTGGGGTTATATTGGCTGGCTTAGCTGGGACGGTAAGAAGCAATCAAACAAATGGTCATCTCGTGTCTGACCATGAGTAGATTTCTGTTGGCTATTTCCTATATACAGAGGTGTTCGCCTCCGATAGCACGACTAGACTCTTCAATCGAGCCGTTGATCGTGTTAGAGGAGACCCTCAAGCTCTTGAGCTCCTCGGCTCACGGGAAAAGCTTAGAGCTTTTGGAGAGCCGACATCAAATAAATGGAGTAGAAACAGGCCTATCGCGTAAGCGATAACAAGCTACAGCTTTGCTCATTTCTGGACTGATTTGACTATGGGTAGGTCAAGCAGGAGAACGGATCAAACCGGCATCGAACATTTCTACATGCATTTCAACGTAAGACGCAATATCAAGGTCATACATTACCCGTAACTCGAAGCTTAACGGATGAGTAGGTTGTGGGTTCTGCCAACTCTGGTATTGTTCACATGCACATGGTTAAGAGCCCAGGACATCCAGAATGGCAGTATCGCTATTTAGCACTTGATATGCAAGGTATGGATGCGGTTCAATTGATATCGCTGTTGTAAAAGCTAATTCATTGCAGGCCATCCTCGAATTTACCTAGAAAACGCCGATGCAGCCCAGGAGAATAAGGATCCCGGCTTTAGAATGCTCGGAGTCCAGTGGAGATGACCACCATACCAAGCAGCACCTCTTTATCCTTGACACGCTTTAAATCTATGACTTGCGCCCATCCATCTGCTAGTACAGCACGTCGTTGATAATCGTCAATGCTCACTCGGCTGAAAGGTCGTTTCCTATGTCGAAGTGTTTGCTCTATTGTGGACTAGGCTTCGATGTACGAGAAGTATATCGAAGGTGTCGATAATTATCTAGTGAACCACAAACGGTACTAGTATCTCTCAGACTTCTATGTGTGATTACAACCGATACTATGACTCTGGCTAATATTCGATAAGCAACTATCTTCGGTACCACGGGATCAGTTAGCTCTTACTATTTAGACTTTTTAGGTCTTGGGAGCCCAGGGACAAGATAAAACAGTCCATGAGCCTTCGAGTCGAACAATTCAGCCTTTCATATGCAGCAACTACATGTTCAGCGGTGTCACATACGGTCGATTCCCCACACTTTTAGCGTTGAGACGCCTTTTAGGAAGAATGATGGGTGAGACAGCAAACCCCATCACGACGCCTTGTCATACAAGGTGCTATCCCACACGTGTAGAAGAGGTTGTGGAATCCATGAGGCTCTAGATTCATCAGTCACAGGGCAGTCAATCATAAACATATGAAAGAAATGGGTTGTCCATCACAGAGTAAGAACAAAGGTTACCGCCTGCGCATCAGTCTATTCACCATCCCAGGTTTCTTCGTCTGTAGGCGCTAGGGCTCGCTCAAAATAGCTTAACGCTCATCACTCCCGAGAATCCTCCTCAGCCAACCATTTGAATTTTCATTCAATTTTGCAACCCATCGCTTGCTTGAAACAAAGAGTGTGTTCAGAGCTCTGTGACCCGGTTTAAGGTCCGTTTAGCAATCAGGACAATAACGGCCGCCATGACTGGAGCTCAATCGGTGGTCTACCTTGTCCTGTTTCCTTGTTTTCACCTGTTAGCGCCAGCCGACCGCTTCATTGATTGTGCGATGCACAGAATGGCTTTGCTTTGACTTATCACATACCTATGTTCCCGCATTATGCTTGACAGATTCAAATACTTCGCTTTTCCTCTTCTTGCAGCTTCTTATCTCTCCACTACTTCTCAACGACCGTACTCACAAAGGGCTACCGAGGCAAGAAAAAACCCCTCTTAACCTTAGCCGTAAATACTTTTGCTGTCCAGAACTCTCGTACACCATGCCTCTCCGTCTTGCAGCAATAGTCCCGATTGTACTTTCCTTCATAGCTTTTATTCTCTCTCTGCTCTGCCTCTTTGCTGGTTCAAAGGTCGAGTTTCTGGAGAATGCAGACCTTTTAACTGTAGGTCTCCATATACACAATGCTTTTTGGCTATCAACAAGTTTACTGATAAGTCATTTAGCTTAATACTTCAATGCTCGGGCACAACCTCGTGAATCTCAAATCGTCCTCGTCCATCCTAAACTCGATCGAAAAGGACGTCCAAAAGGCGGTCAATACGGCAGCCTCAGACGTCGCTAAGGACCTCAATATTCACGACTTCTATAGCGTCCATATGCTAGACTTTTGCGAAGTAAGCTCACTCCTCCACCTGCAACTCGCAAACAAGGTTCTCACTTACGGTTATATCCTCCTCTAGGGCTACTACACACCGTCACCTGTCATCAACGCCACCTCTAATCCCACCAAGAACATAACCTCCTGCTCCAATCGGACGGCCCTCTTTCGTTTCGACCCTACGACCATCCTCCAAAATGAGCTTAAGCCTGGCGTCAATCTCAGCGAATTGCAATGGCCGTCAGCCGTACAGGACGGTATCGATGCAGCAGAACTTGCTAGCAAAGTCATGTTTATAGTCTACTGTATTGGGATCGCGACGACGTTCTTGTGCTTTGTGGGCGCTGTGATCAGCCTCTGGACTTTGAACCCGCTGTTCGCTCTTGTCAACTTGACAATCTCAATGGTATGTTACTGACCCCAGCTTCTCTTCACCCTAATATAAAGCTGTGAATTTGCTGATGAGGTTTGGCTCAGTTTTCCTGTTTCTGTCTCATGGTCGCCTCGGCTATTGCCACTGGTATTATCAACAAAGTCGTGGAGAATGTCAATACCCACGGCAACAGTGTCGGCCTTTCAGCGAGTAAGGGTACAACGTTTATTGGCATGACTTGGGCCTCAGATATATTAATGCTGCTAATTGGCTTTGTCTGGTTATTCCGCTTCTTCCACCAAAGGAAGCAGGCGATGGCCTTCATGCCACCAGTGCCTGAGGGTTAATGTGAAGGAGGAACACTTGACGAAGCTTAAGATTCCATGAATGAATTCACGTAAGGAACGAAGGGACCTGCTGGCGAATGGAGTTTTGAGAATTGATTTTCTGCTATTACTGTGGACCTTGTCATGAATCTAGATGGTTTAATCTAGAGAGGCATGCGTTATGTAAAGACTGAATTGAGTAGAATTGTCAAACCTACGCTACAGCCTCATCTTCAGTTGCGGACTTTATAATCCAGGCAAGAAATATCCTGATCTAATACTAAAATAGAGGAGCATCTACTTGATCTGTTACGTGGGTGTAATTGTTAAATTAGTGATTTTCACGTAGGTGTGGCAGGTACGCTAGACTCGCTTTTCGGTGTTTGTTTTAGCCCCACTTTTGCCAACGTCAATCCTTTACTATTCTCCCTGTATTTCTTCTCTGTAAGTAGCTTTACTTAGTGGTAAATGCCTCATTCGGCGGGCGTCTGCTTTTTATATCCTACTGGCTGTTCTCAAGAACTGTCCCTCCAAGCTCCAACTTACATAGACCCCTAAAGCAGTTTTCTAAGACACGCCTAATTCACCGCTTTCTCAACCTCGACAAAATTTCCACCAAACTCAACCTACGCGATCAACGAACGCAAAGATGGGTCTCAAAGCTGTTCATTTCGGAGGTGGGAACATTGGCCGTGGCTTCGTTGGCGAGAAGTTGCACCAGTCCGGCTTTGAGGTAAACCTTCCTGAGGAAGCTACAGAGAAACTTCACTAACACTCTGCTGTGACAGGTAGTCTTCGTCGATGTTATGGACAAGCTCATTGAGCAGCTTCAAAATACGAAAAGCTACACGGTCACCGAAATTGGGGGTGAAGGCGAGAAGGTCAATACAATCACCAATTACCGTGCTATCAACTCGAAGACCCATGAGGCAGATGCTATTGAGGAGATCTCCACGGCCGACCTGGTAAGCTAAAAGCTGGATCATATAGGGCAAATTCATACTCATTATATCGAACAGGTCACTTGCGCCGTCGGTCCCAATATCCTTAAATTCATTGCTCCGGTCATTGCCAAGGCTATCAACTCTCGTAAAGCGTCTACACCCTTGGCAGTCATTGCTTGCGAAAACATGATTGGGGCGACCGACAAACTAGCAGAGTTCATTAAGGACTCCAAGAATACTCCAGAGGATCGTCTGTCATCCATCAGCGAGCGTGCCCGCTTCGCCAACTCCGCTATCGACCGCATTGTCCCAGGTCAAGACCCTAATGCTGGCCTCAACGTCAAGATCGAGTCATTCTACGAGTGGGTTGTTGACAGTACACCCTTCGAGCCCCATGGCCCACCCAAGGTCGAAGCAATCAAATGGGTTGATGACCTGACGCCATACATTGAGCGCAAACTCTTCACCGTCAACACCGGCCACGCAGCGGCTGCATATTACGGACACGCTCGTGGCAAGCATACTATAGCCGAGGCTCTAAGTGACAAGGAAATCCATGACGTTGTACGTGAGTGTCTCGCTGAGACATCACACTTAATCGTTCACAAGCACGGCATCTCCGTCCAGGAGCAAAAGAATTATGTCGAGAAAATCATCAAGCGTATCTCCAACCCCCATCTCGAGGACGTGGTGGAGCGTGTCGGCCGTGCACCGCTGCGGAAGCTTGGCCGTAACGAGCGTTTTGTAGGCCCAGCGCACCATTTGGCCGAGCAGGGGGATAAGTACTCAGCACTGTTGGGCGCTGTGGAGCAGGCATTCAATTTTGTGGATGTAAAGGATGATGACGAGAGTTTCGAATTGGGCAAGATGCTGAAGAACATGGATGCGCCAAGTCTTGTCAGCAAGGTCTGTGGGCTGGAGCAGATCGATAAGATGTTCGCTGAAGTGCAGGCCATTGTGGAGCGGGTGCAGAAGAAATGAAGGCGTAGGATCGGCTTTTGAGTAAGGGAATACGAAGAGACGAGCATGCATGATGAAGGAAAAATACTGATACGGAGCAAACTATCTAAGGAATACAAATGAAGGTGTCTCTGCGTGCATTGGCCTGACCTGTTTCCCAATTCATTTGCCGAGTACGAAAGTACCTCGAATATTGACGTGCTGACAATTTTCAGAAGTAACAAAGTCTCCTTACGGATCGTCTCTCATATTGAAATTGGGCAAAATGCTATCATTCTAGAAGCTTTTGTGCTTTACAGAAATCGTGCCGTAACATTGCATCGCCCGAAGACCCAAGAATGTGGTCGAGGAGATCCTGTTTGGTCTGTGTAGCCGCATTTGACAGGCCATTCACTCCAGCAAATACTCCAAAGCTAAGACTCTTTCCACGTCCATGTTCAAGTTGAAAGCTTGAGCAGAGTCAGGGAAATGAAAGTAAGATCTGCAAAGTCTTCATTTGAACCGAAATGAGGGCGAATACGTCCCCAAGACCTAATGAAACCAGTGGCGACGGCACTAGCCCCCTCTTTTTCTGCGCCGACATCACCAGTCATATCGGTATATAGATGCGGTGAGGACCTCAACCCGGTAGTGGTTGACGGAATAACAGGCCAGGTATCCGATGCAGGTCGATCTTTCCTGCCCTCCGCGATTTGATCGTAATCAGGTGCATCCCAACACTATCCCACAGTGATACAAATAAACAACACTTTCTTTAGCAACGGGGCCTACCATAATTTCACACCATTATCTGGAGTCTGTCTCATCCACTTTGCTTTACAAGTGAGCAGTGTTACTAGCCATAACAAAGCTCTTCGTATCGAATCTCCGTTCCAAGCTCAATATTAATGACCTGCATCAATATTGCGCTTGCTTGCCAGCGCTTTTACACACCACCAGTCCCCTCTTTCTGTATAGGCCGAACAAACGCGAGAAAAGACATCACTGCTCGCGCTTCAGCTTGTTGATAACGCGCCTGCGCCTGAGTTTTCGACAGTATTTCCTGTCCAGAGGGTTGTTCCTTCTGCCTCCACACATTCTCGTCAAACCCGTCCGACGCCTCTGCCAGCTGCTTCTTGGGAGGTACAACAGCGATTTGTGGTTTCCTAAGTACTTTTGTTGTTCCTCTCAATCGTCGAATGTGCTGATGGGGAAGGATCATGCGCATCATGGATGTGTGGGAAGTACCTGAGAGTGCGGAATCCCTTAAGAGCAACCTCAACATCCCCGGCCGTGGACTCAGAAAGATCCATCCATGGTTTCTCGAGACTGCGACATGGGCCTGGCGCATCGATACATTTGGGGGACAGCTACAGTACGGCAAATTTGTGGAGGCCATGATGAACCGGATTCGTTTCGAAGAAAGCAATCCTGAAGAGATCAGAAATTTCGTTAATCTGATGGCTACTGATGAGAACCGGAACTTTTTGCGAGTAGCTCAATCTCACATTCCTGAGTTGGGAGAGCCATGGTAAGGTTACAATGCATCCGGTGTAAGCAGCTACTTTAATAATTCAATTACGCTAATCACTTGCAGTCTTCATCCTAATGAACACAAAAATTTCCAACTGTCGCTCTTGTTCCAACAGCTCAAGAAGGTAGTCCACGAAAGGACTTGGAAGCTTCAAGATGAGAGGAACCCTACGTTCGTGAAGTACTTGAACGGTCTGAGTAAAAATGAAAAGGCATTATTTGAAGAGGGTCTGTTCGGCAGGTACGGAGGTCCAGATAAACTTCCAGCTATGGAACGTCTTCTGAAGTCGACACTGGAATTAGCGTTCCCTCAAGAAGGTAAGACGCTCCACCGCAGCGCTTGCGCCATTCTCTAATTCTCGAGTTGTGGCATGCTGACGTTGGCACCCTAGCTCTTGATCACAAAATAGCCGAAGCCGAAGCACGCGGTACAGACATCGAGCGCGACTCAGAGGGGCTGCCTGCTTATTTATTGATGCCAGGCCAAGCTCGAGATCCGAGACTGTGGCGACTATGGAGCCGATGGGTCTCCAAGACCAGCGCCGGACCGTCCAAATCGCCCGCCTCATCTGCGATTGACCATCATAACGAGGGTCTACCATGTGAGCTCCTTACTCCCCCTGAGGTCTATAACGGTGTAGGAGTAAGCAAGGGGACAGACAGACTCAAACAAACACAGGACAACTTTTGTGGAAAAGCTGTATTGTCAGAGTCACAAGTACCCGCTGCCCGGCACGGACCTCCTAGTAGGAATATGCCTGAAGAGTCCGAAAAGCCAATGGAGGATTCAGATATTGATTTTCATCGCAAGCGTCCACTTCCGATGCTAGAGTATCTCTCGAGATTACCTCTAATACCCGGCCAAACAGCCCCACAAAGAGGGCCAATCTATCCTAAAGGGATGGCCCCCAAAGTCGTGCGCTCATCAGCAACAAATCAATCATCCAATGAGGGGTCATTTGCTCCAGCCAGTCCCATCAAGTATATCAATGCTGCCGAAGCTGCCGAAGCTGCCGAAGCTTCTAAAAATCAATTCGCTAAGAGCAGCAGCGGTCTGACCAGTAGCGAGTCGGGGGTCGGTCAAGCTGTAGCAGCGAGCGAGCAGCGGCTTCAGCGGCCACCGAGGAGGAAGAGTGTGCAGGGCATGTGTCCTACGGTGGTCGTCCAGGAGGAGGGTGCGATGGTCACCTACGCGTCACTGACCTACCGGGGTCGTTAGAGGAATAGGCTGCACCTTACAGGAATCTAATGTGGGTACCGGGTCAGCTTGATGAGTGGAGATATGACACATGGATGGCTAGGGGACCGAGACGCTGACTCCAAAGTGCATGAACATCCTTCGTTTCGCTTTCTAGATGAGCTCACTGCACGCGAGGCTTGTGGAATCAGGGACAGTAGCGATTAATCCACACTAACTGCAGCGTAGAAGCTACCTTTCTTTTCTCATATGAATAAGCCGATAGGCAGCCTCGTGCGGGAGGCGTACGGAAGATTATGGCATCATGGAATTAACTATCGTACTAATGCATGCTGGCGAATAACATGTACTAGGTCACAAAACAATGTCTATTGCATCACGCGCGAGAGACAGCAGTCGAGCTTGTTCGAAGAGTGACAAAGGTATTACTTAATGCACTCATGATGTTGGCGAGAGAGCTTTACTTTTCCGTCCTTTTATACACTCTGTACAATAGTGATGCAGGCTTGCTTGCTAGGTGGTTGCAAAATGGATCCATCATGCCACCGCATAAGGTAACTTTGCATCAATGAATCAATTAAGATGTCAGAAACTGAATCCTCCCGAGTTGCAGGTTTCTAGTGCTTCCGTGGCTTGCGCCTTTTTTTCTTGTATGCTTTTAAGTACCAAAATGCTTTGATGGACATGTACCTCGCAAATCAGATAGGGTATTTTTTTCCAATCCATCTATTGCCAAGGTCGTCGCAACGAACCATCTTTCCAAACCGTATTGTCAATTGGGAAATTCTCTAAAAGTGACTGGTTGACTCTATGGTCCATTCTATTATTTGCCCCCCCCGTCCGTTTCGTTTCGTGACGTTTCATCTCATGTCAGTGGATCCGTTTTATGTACATAACGTATGCACTGCGCGTTGCATGGCATGCACTATGCATGCGCGCATCTCCACTCCCTTGAATTAGGCCCGTGGCATCTCCGTCCTGGTGCCTGCAGTCGCATTTCCGTAGCTGGGTCCACTTGATGATGTAGCCTGCGCATTTGTCGGAAGTGCGTTATTAGGGCGCGTGCTCAGGGACTGGTTAGTGGGACGTGTGCTCGAAGGCTGATTGTTTGAACGCTGCTCGGGGGCCTTTAGGGCGGGAGTCTTTGGGCTCTGAGTGCAGGTAGGCGCCCCTATCATGACGTGTCGGCCCGCGGGCATTCTCTTTGGACGGGAGGGCCCGATCATAGTGGGCACCGGGGCTGAGGGGGCGGAGTACCACGGTTTTGAGGCAGAGCTGCTACTCGGGCTCAGTTGGCTTGGCGGTAGTGGTGGTCGGTTTGTCTTGGCTAGGGGACTGGTTGTGGCTGCTGTGGGGAAGGGAGAGTGTGTGGTGGTTGTTGTTGTTGTTGTTGTTGTTGCGATATTGGACATTTTGGTTGTGGCCTCACCTTTTGGTGAGAATGTGGGCGTTTGGAATGGTAGGAAATGTGATTGTAGATTGACTTATGAGAAGGGATGATTGTACATATATGTGATCATGTACAGGTGTGGTGACGCGAACGAGCGTGAAGAGATTTCAAGGCGCAGAGACTCCTTGCTCGATCTTGCTTTTGGTAGGAAACGACAACGTGAGCAAGAGATAAATTGGGGATATCTATTATATGAATGCCATTGTGTGCGTCGCAAGGAAGCCCCTTTGTTAATTCTTTACACGCCGCTCTGTTGTGCGCATCACACCGCTCGTTTGTGTTTCGATCATCGCATCACTCATACTTTTCTCATCACACCGCTACATTGGCAAAGTACCACCGACCGGGAATCCCACAAAGCAAGAACATCGGCTGAATCATCCTCATCATAATACTCTTTTTCCTTTATCTTAAGATGGACGTCTTGTTGTGTGCAGAAGGCGGATACGAAAGTGCCTGCCGGTAAGCGCTACAGCCTCACTCAGCTCGATTTAGACTTACGTATGGATTGATGACAAAGGAAATCCGACTGTGGCAAAATCGTGCATCTGATCTTCTTTGACTGCGAAAAGCCCGATTGGGAGAATGGGAATGGGGATTGGGAGGATGAGTCCACATGACTGCGAGCGGTGCGCCGAGAGAGGACTCAGCTTTTAAGGGGACGCAGCCTGATGGATTACTTTTGATGACTTTGCAGGAGGAAGGATTTTAATACGAGATTGAGGCTCTCGAGCAGCTCATCACCCATCTCCTGCGGCCTGAGGCAAGGAGGCAAGCTAGCGGTGAGCTAAGGCTTGCCCTACCTCCCTACCAACAATTTATTTATTTATACCATAGCGCTAATCTCACAGGTACGTACCTTACCTTACCGTACTCTCTGCCTTTAACTTACCTTGCGGCGGGAGCATTTATCTAGATAATGCCGAAGATGCTGTCGTAGGTATAGCTATGAACCTCTCTGCTTATCCCGCCTTCTTTTGCTCTTCCGCCGTATTACTACCGAATTTTCACCCTCAGCTCGCTTTCTTTCCTCTACATATTCTAGAATGTCTCAACAATCCTTTCAAACGCCACCCCCACCCACCGATTTTACCCGTCTCACTTTCCCTAACCCTCACACCTTACTTGTCACTCTGTCGCGACCTAAATCGCTCAATTGCATCAATAGTCATGGCCATCAAGAGCTTCATGCCGTTTGGTCTTGGTTGGAGAACGAGCCATCCCTACGCGTCGGAATAATTACAGGCGAGGGCAGAGCGTTTTGCGCAGGGGCAGATCTGAAAGGCACTTCGTCTTCATGTCCAATGGAGATACAAGCTGACCTTCTGACGCATACTAGAATGGAACAATGCCTATAAACCAGAAGCTCGAGCACAAGCACCCACACCTCCCTCGGGCTTCGCTGGCCTCTCCCGCCGCCGTGGTCGTAAGCCAATCATAGCTGCTGTCAATGGTCTTGCTCATGGCGGAGGATGCGAGATGATCGTGAATTGCGACATAGTTCTGGCCTCACACAATACCGTCTTCGCTTTACCCGAAGCTAAGCGTGGTGTCGTTGCTCTTGCAGGAGCATTGCCCCGGATAACAAGGATAATCGGTCGAATGAGAGCGATGGAGATGGCATTGACCGGACGGAACGTTCCCGCTGCTGAGGCGAGGGAATGGGGGCTGTGCAATGCTGTATGTAGCGATGGGGAGAATGTGGTAGATATGGCAGTTAAATGGGCGGAAGAAATATGTGCGAACAGCCCAGATAGCGTCATCGTTAGTAAAGAGGGAGTTGAGCAAGGTTGGGAAGGTATAGGAGTTGAGGAGGCTACTCAAAGGGTGATAGATGGCATGTTCAAAAAATTAGAAGCGGGGGAAAATATCAAGGAAGGACTCAGGGCGTTTGTTGAGAAGAGGAAGCCAAGGTGGGTGGCTAGCAGGTTGTAAAATAGCCAGATACGATTTACGGTTCGACGAAGATCTATACTCGGAGCCCAAAATTCCTTTTGTGCATATCAATCAAAACATTGTGACAGTGGTTCAAGAAAGTATCTTGAACTCCCAGATATCTTGGCTGTAAGTGAAACCAACCGGTTCCAACAGCAAGAGCGATTCTATCGATCCCTAGACGTGATGTTGTCGGAGTGCTCCGTTCGTGGCATTGCTGAAGCTTAGGGGTTGAAAATGGGATTAGTCGATAAGACTGAGGATATGCTATTGGAGATGGCCAGCGCAGCTGCCGTTTAAACGCATTTGAAGAAAATTATTAATGTAGGAAGCATTTGGACCTGGCCTCAGTAGTAATCCGCCCATATGTCCGGGGCGTAGTTATCCGTTAATCTCTCATCTCTGCCGTACCTAAAATTCCGGGTTAGCCCAAACGTGACCAGACTTCGAGCTAAAATTCGAGGGAGAAGTGGGCGTACTGCTCTTGCCAGCCTACGAAGCCTTTGTCCAAAACGAAGACCTCTTGCTCCTTGAGCTCAGTGATATTCTTTTGAACACTCTCGTCCTTGATCGTAATCTCCGGCGGTCTAGCAGCCTTGTCGATCTCTCCACTCTTCAATTTCTTCTCTCTTTCTTCCAAATATCTACGTGCAGCCTTTGGACCTCTTTCCTGACTGAGGGCACAATGGAATATCACCATTTCCTTGCTTGAGAATTTTCGGACAAGCTCCGGCAGTGTGTGGTCCAAAATTGAAGAAGGTACATGAATAGATGTATGAATATGCCCACCAACGTGATCATCGCCGCGAACATCAATCACAATTATCTTGGAGACATCAGGGGAAAGTAGCAGTTCGGAGAGTTGTTCGCGTGTCATACGCCGTAGAGGCGTATATTGTTGCAGAGACATATTTCTGACTTGGAAGCCAGAAGTTAGACGATTAGTCCTTTGTAAAAAACCGAGAAAATATCTCATATGTGATCATTGCGGGGGAGGTATAGAGAAGGCTGTGACATGGGCTGCAGGGAAAGTCGACGGGATAGCCCTAGCCCTAGCCCTAATCGCATCACCCGCGGAAACCTTTGTCTCCATTAGTGCAGACCCCCCTGCTTAGCGGGACT
>QKZZ01001018.1:0-16565 GCA_003521265.1 Cetradonia linearis
ATATTAGGGTGAAGAGAGGGTGAGGTGGGTGGGAGGTGGCTTACGTGACTTGGAGAAGCTTCTGGTGGACCTGCTTCAAGGCATCGACACGCTTCTCGAGCTCGATGTAGTCCGGTGGAAGCTCGGTCTATGGAGATAGTAGGTACAGCTTAGGCTCAGATACGGCATGGGTTTTCCAGGTATGGGTTGACGCCATACCTTGTCATCTGCGTTACCAAGCTGTTCCTTCACATACTGCTGTGTCCGAGCCGCAAAGGGTGAGATCGAGGAACTGCTCTCCATGTCAGCCAGAGAGTTGGTATTCCCGGCTGTATTGTTATAGGGGCAACCCACGTTATGTTCTTCCCGAAAGCTTGAATCTTGTCCATATTGATCTTTTCAGCGACTGTGAATCAGGAAGAGCATGTGCTAGAATATCAGTTGTTGGTCTGATCTTGTCCTTTGCCTTCTGTTGGTCGAAGGAGCAGGAAATCTTGGCGGGGCTGAGGTACTCGAACAAAATCATGAAATTGAACTACAAAATATTTTAGGATGATTTTCCCGAGAATTCATATTTAACGATGTCCAAGGAAAAGGATATTTATGAGAGGAGTATTGTTCGTTTGATCTACCAATGACCTATGTAATCACAAGAAGCGCTCCATCCATGCTATGAGATCCACTCCTTTGAGGTCCATTACTGTATGGAAACAATAAGTGAAGAATTTGGCGCCCTGAAAGAAGAACGCCGATATAGAATTGAATATAGATACACTCGACGCTGGACGGGAAGCTCTAATCGAAGACGGACAGATCAAAGATATTGCTTTTGGGCGTCATTCTTTATGGTTTCTTTTCGCCCTCGTGCTGGTTCTCTCCGCCTTGTTGTCCTTCAGGCGGTGTCTCTCCTGCTGGTGGTGTCTGTTGCTCCTCGGTCCTAGCCTTGTGCATTTTATCGAAGAGGTTCAAGCTTGCCATCTGGAGCTCGTCCGTCTTCTCCTTAAGCTCAGCTGCTGTGGCAGTGCCGTCGCCAGTCTGGTTCTTTGCAACGAATTCCCTCAGCGATGCAATCTTCTCTCTGAGTCGATCAGCTTCGGACTTGTCAATCTTATCAGCAAAGTCCTTCAGAGCTTTCTCGGTGTCGTTCAAAACACCATCGGCGCGGTTGGCGGCTTCAATGGCAGTCTTGCGCTCCTTATCTTGCTCTCCATACTTTTCGGCATCGTCCACCATACCCTGGATCTCCGCATCGGAAAGACCGGATCCAGAAGCAATTGTAATTGACTGATCCTTGTTGGTGGATTTATCCTTTGCATGGACGTGAACGATCGAGTCAGCGTCAATGTCGAACGTGACTTCGATCTGAGGGACACCTCGATGTGCTGGAGGGACACCAACAAGCTGGAAGTTTCCAAGCAACTTGTTGTCCCGGACAAGTTCACGCTCGCCCTGGTATACTTTGATTTCAACAGCAGTCTGGAAGTCCGCTGCAGTGGAGAAGATTTGCGACTTTTTAGTGGGGATGGTGGTGTTACGGTTGATCAAGCGCGTGAAGACGCCGCCGAGAGTCTCAATGCCGAGAGATAGTGGTGTGACATCGAGCAGGAGGACATCCATGACCTCGCCAGCCAGGACAGCACCTTGGATAGCAGCACCAATGGCAACAGCCTCGTCAGGATTGACAGACTTCGCGGGATCACGGCCGAAAATGCTCTTTGCTAATTCTGTAACCTTGGGCATACGTGTCATACCTCCCACAAGGATAACTTCCTGAATATCCTTGGCTTGTAGGTTAGCATCCTTGAGCGCTTTCCTTACTGGCCCGATAGTGCGGTCGATCAGAGGTTGCACAAGGTTCTCAAGCTGCGACCTTGACATCTTCATGTTGATATGTTTGGGACCTGAGGCATCTGCGGTAATGTAGGGAAGGTTAATGTCGGTTTGCAAACTTGACGAAAGCTCAATCTTGGCCTTCTCAGCAGCCTCGCGGATACGCTGAATGGCCATTCGGTCGCTCGAGAGATCGATTCCAGAATCCTTCTTGAAATGTTGGACTAGGTGACGAACAAGGTTGATATCGAAGTCCTCGCCACCTAGATGGGTGTCACCGTTGGTCGACTTTACCTCGAAAACGCCCTTCTGGATTTCAAGGATTGAGATATCAAAAGTTCCTCCACCCAAGTCATAGACCGCTACCACGCGGTCTTCCTCTTTTTCCAAGCCATATGCGAGCGCCGCAGCTGTTGGTTCGTTCACAACTCGCAGAACATTGAGTCCAGCGATTTGACCAGCGTCTTTAGTAGCCTGGCGCTGCGAATCGTTAAAATAGGCTGGTACTGTGACGACGCCATTCTTGATGGGCTTATTCAGATAGGCTTCTGCAGTCTCTTTCATCTTTTGCAGAACAAAACCACCAATCTGTGAAGGAGAGTATTTCTGGCCTCGAGCCTCCACCCAAGCATCTCCATTAGTGTGTTGAACGATCTTGTAAGGGACTTCTTTGATATCTCGTTGACATTCAGGATCAGTATATTTACGGCCGATGAGGCGCTTAGTGGCAAATAGAGTGTTTTCGGGATTGACGACTGCCTGACGCTTGGCTGATATACCGACTAATCGTTCTCCATCTTGGGCAAAAGCAACCACGGAGGGAGTCGTCCGTGTACCTGAGGCGAAGAATTAGTATAGTGGCTGAGGATGTTGGTTTGGGTCATCGCGACTTGCCTTCGGAATTTTCTATTATTTTTGGGGTTTTACCCTCTAGAACTGCCACGGCAGAATTCGTAGTCCCTATTTCGGCGTCAGTAGGTCAATTAAACTAGCAAACAGAAAGTGTTCCTTTACATACCGAGATCGATACCGATAACTTGACCTTTAACCCTCTCCTCGCCATCTGTTGACTGGTATCGGGCAAAGGATGATGCTAGAGGTGAGCGGGTGAGGGAGGAGCGTGAGAACGAGGATGCGGTCCGAGGAAGCTAAAGGCTCATATATGAGCATTTATTCACTGATAATCATTCCAAGAGAGCCTTACCGATCTTGCCAGCCTCGACGAAAGCATCTTCAGATAGTTCTAGACCCAACACCGGGTTGATACAGCGCAAGAAGCAGAGGGATGGTGGGTTGAAAGCGTAATTGCAGAGATAGAAGAAGTGAAAGATGTAGACGAAGGAAAAATATTCCAACCTCTTAGCGCAATATCTTAGGGCCGGAATATCATCGAAAAGTCTTGGCGCTTGGCGGGCGGAACGTCACAAAGGTCTAGCTTCCCTTGTTTGGCTGTGGCATGCAACATTACGCCCGCAATGTTTTGGGAGATTCCTTACCATCATTTGCTTCTAACATCATGCCCAATGACTTCTCAAGGTGAGTAGCTGGGTCTCTAGTATTCCATCAATCGAGGCTAACGCGCAACCACCCGAAAGACCCTGCGAAACGAAGTCGCTGATCAGGCAATCTCAAGGAACCTTTTATCCAGTCAGGATACCTTGGCAGTGGGTCGGATTTTCGTGCACGGTCAATTATTCTTTCTAGGTACAATTGCTAATAGCTACAAGACATAACCAGCTCAAACATTATATAAGCACGAGAGACCCTAACGTCATATACTACGCCTCCGAATATGAGGTCTTCGCGCTCAATCTAAATACACGGAAGCGGACACTGATCAAAAGTTTACCTTTCCAACCCTACTGCCTTGATGCTGGCTTTGGCTGGGTCTGCGTGGGAGGAGAAAAGCATGGGCAATGCGCCTTCATAAGCATCGAAGAGCAGGGACTTGGCGAAACCCCTCTAAGCCGGCATGCTGAAGTTGACGACTTGTTGTCCCTAGATCTAGAACGTCCAGTTCGCGAACCACGGCGCCTTACTCCGCGATGGGCTCTTTACGCAGGCGAACCTTTCGCAAAATATGAGCTGCAAACCCACGAGCTTGGGGGATCTATTGTTAATTCCGTGATGATTTATCTCATGCGCAGCGAACAAAAGGGAACTAAAGATGAAATCTTGGTTGTAATGACGTGAGTTTCAAGGGAAGCATTGTGAAGTCGCTGGTTGACATGCTCAGAAACAATGATCAAACGGTTCGAATATTCTCCTTGACACAGTCACGTCTACTCAAGACGCTCGAGTTCCCCACAGCGATGAACCACGCCTCAATATCTCCAGATGGAAGCCTTCTATTGGCTGTTGGGGACGAAGGCCGAGCCTTCTTTTGCAAGAGAGTGCGATTGCCTGGTGCTACGGTCGACGGAGAATCCTCATATGCAAGGTATGATTGGCATCAGATTGCAGAGCCCGAACTCCGCCTTGCAGGTCACCAGCAAGATGCCTGCTTCACGACTGCCTTTTCACCATCCGGTCACATCTGTTCAGTTGCTTCTCAGACCGGCATTATCACTCTATTTGATACTGCACTGATACGTGATGATATGGATGTCGACGAAGCGGTAATAGATGTGTTGAAGTCATCGAGGCAAGCAGTGTCGCCAACATGGTACGGAGCCGTTCGGTCAATGAGTTTTTCGCCCGCTCCGTGGGACATGCTGGCCTGGGCTGAGGATCAAGGTCGCGTCTGTGTGGTGGATCTACGCAATGGCTTGTATTCGAAGCAGATCATCGCGCTGGAGACCGACTCGCCGGATCTTAATAGAGCAGAGGTGGAAGATCACGATACCACTTCAGAGCAGCGACAGCTTGAAATCGAACGCAGATTTCTAGAAAGACATAGGGAGGCGTTAGAGGCGCAAGACAATCTTGCTGCCGTGAGCCATACGGCAAACTACTTGGAGGCCGCCGCTGAGAGAAGACGACTTGAACGTGAAGCTCTTGACATTACCTCGCGTGATCTTCATGCTCTTACAGAAAGCGAACGTCAGCTCATTGATTCAATCGGTCTGAGAAGGATGCAGGGGAGCAACAATGATTCTTCTAGCGTTTCTCCTAGTGGCCCAACCAGTGTCAACTACACTTCCAATCGAAATGCAGAAGCCCAGAACTGGACTGGACTTCCTTCCCCCACAACTTCATCAAATATTCAAAGTCGCTCAACAGCCAGCATTAACGAATTCATGCGCCTGCGCAACTGGGAGCGCTCCCGTGCAAGCGAACGAGCCTATCAACCCCGCCGCCGCAGCTCTGTGGTCATCACATCATCCAACGCTTCCTCCCCACACCCCACCTCCAGCCTAGCACCCATAGGTACCGCAACACCAACCCTTTCCGCTTCGCCCTCCCGTCTGCCGTCTAGTACTTCAGATCTTCCAAACCCCCATCTCTTTGACTCAGACCCGTGGCAAACAATTACAGATGCCATGGGTGGCGCCAATATGCCCCCAGACACCATGGCACGTCTCCGCAGCCTGCAGACGAGAAATCTCGAACGTAGCAATCAAGCCGGAAGAGCACCTCAATCCCATACTGATCGCCGAATGCAAGCTTTGCAGGGAGCTAGGGAGCAGACTATGGCTGGGATAGCGGATGCGGTTGAAGCAAGAGTTAATCGCGCTAGAGAGGCCAACCACCTGCGGACTCTGCGACAGGCGAGGGCTATCAGAGGCGCCGATGTCATGTATGACGAGATTGATCGAGAGGTTATGTTCAGGAGGCGTGAGCGGGGTGACATCGGAATCACTACCATGGGCATTGGATGGAGTATGGAAGGGAGATATCTGTAAGTTTCTCGAGTCCTTGTCGAAAACCAAATGCTCATTCACTGTTTGCAGGTACGTTGGAACTGAGGACGGCATCTTGGAGTATCCAGTGAATATGGAGAACAGAAAAGCTATTCCTAGTATTTCATTTTTATGACGGAGCGTGTTCAGTGATGGATGAAAGCTTCTTAGTAAGATATCCATACATGCAGATTACCTGTAGTACGTTTTACAGGAGTAAAATGTTTGGCGTCTAATAATCATCAATGGCTAGAACTGATGGAGTTGAATGTATGGCTTTAATCAAGGACTATGGAGGTATTTTGCACGTGCATTGCATGCTTAAACAGAATCTTAGCAATTCAAACGGCCACAGTCATGAGTTTCTTCAAAATAAGCCAGCAATCTCTAGTAACCGCGTCCACCGCGCTCCAGTTGTGCCATGCCCGAGCGCCTTATTGCATTCAAAACCAGCATAAGCCTTGGTTGGAACTGTCGTCTGGGACCGTACAATAAACATCATACATCATACATTTGTACATTCGTACTGCATCCTACCAGCGAGGAAGCTTCTCTCAAGCTTTCTGTATCCACCCCGAATGGAGAAAGAAATCGAAGAGCTTCGAGCTCTTGGATGTATCGATCTATTTCCCCCAGAATTAGCAAACATCAAAAAAAATTTGAATTCTAATTCATTGCACATGCCTTGCATAGCTCCCTAACAACCTTCCTCTTCAGCGCGCCCCCATTCTTCATTGCCTCACGCATAATAGATTCTTTCATCATTAGATACGGCTTCGGCTGAACGCGAATCACAGAGCACAGATCCGACTCCTCTTTCGACAGGAGGTGCACGTCAGGTGCGTTCTCACTATTCATTTTGAGAGGCGCGGTCCCTGTGATCCCGGTGACTACATAGGGTTTCTTCTCCTGCGGGCCTGGTGGTGGGAGGGTGGTGTTTGTGGTGCCATTAGTAAGAGGTCCTTTGGGATGTGTACCGTTTGTCATGACACCTGTATTGGAGGGAGGCGCCACGGGTGTTGGGGGGGTAGGCTTCAGGCGCTCAGGAAGTTCGGGCGCGGTGAGTTCGACAGTTAATGTAGCTTTTTGATGTGCTTCCTTTTCGCTCTTCTTCTCTGGTCGAACACCTGCTTGGCGGTCGAAGGTACCGGTAGGTGCGGGACGTGCTGCACGGACTAGCTTCTCTTGTTCGTATCTTTCGCCTGCTTTGAGGTCACCAATGCGCATGTTACGCCATTCTTGCAATTGAACGATAGCTTGGCGGAGATTGTGCTCGTATTCCAGGTTCGACGTGAAGGCTTCGTAATCCGCGTGGTTCATGATCCGCGCAAAAGGCTTCGCTTTATTCAATAGTGCTAATTCGTCCTTTGTCTTCTTTTTCTCTATCGACATGTTTTTCTTATAGTCGAGCAAATTATGTTCAAATATCACCTTCTTTCGGTCCGCCCTCGCGGTCAGACGCGAGTTGTAGATGTCCATGACCACCATCTTGAATTCCATTTCTGGTTCGATCTCACCGGTGCGTGGGTTCAGGCCGTCACCAGGGTCAAATTGCAGATGCTGGACTGCTTCTTCGGCATCATTGACAAATTCTGTCTCAAATTCCAGTCGACCGGGCATGTACCCTTGAATCTCATGGCAGGCCGGGCCGCTAGCAGTTGGCTTCTGCTTGGGTGTTGCTGGTGGCGCGGACTTAGCTGCTTCTCTTCGCTCTTCGATTCGCAGTTTCTTGCGAGCTTGGAAGACTTCTCTTGGTACCTCCTCTGATAACCGTTTGTTGCTCCGGTCCGCATTGGCGGGTAAAGGGAAATTGGGGCTCTCGATGTACGTCTTAATATAATGATCCCTGACTTCGTCTTTATCCCTGTAGCCTCCGATATGATCTGCTATGTCGGCCCATGACCCAAGGCCATATACCTCCGCGCCTTCCAGAAGGCATAACTCTTCATCCGCTCCCCAATCTTCGTTATAGATAGGGATCGAATGTTGTTCGATCACGAGGAATTCATGTGTCGCAGGGTCATGGTCACGCGTTTTTGCTGCATCGTTGAAACATGGCACACATAAATCATAATCAGTGCAAACATGACATCGTATACGGACCTGTGAGTTGGATTAGTAGGCCTCTACATATCCAATGCCAAGCCCATGTCAGAGCAGGCTGGAGCGTACAGTGGCTGTGATATCTGCCGAGCAGACGTCGCAAATATACTTGAGTCCCCCTTCGGTACCACGCGATATGGTTTTCTTCCTAATCACACCCATCGTGCGTACGTGCCTGCAGTTGCTTCTCTCTTAAGATGGCGAATCAGAGGTAAGCTAAGGACGTTCGGTATCACTACTGATTGCAAAGATCCATCGGCAGCAACTTCACGCAGTTGAGCATCGCATAAGATATAAGAGTAGAGGTAAAGGATCGTAGAAGAAGTGCGATACCAACTGTCATGTGGTTCACTCTGTAGAGATACACTTCACAGTGAATCTGGATGAGGTTAACGGCATGCCGGAACGCTTAGCGGACGGCCCGGGCGCCAAGCCACAATCTTAGTAATCAACAGTGGCTAGCGTGGCTAGGTAATCTCAGAGAAAGGACCCCAAGGACGGTGTTTCGAGTGACCCAGCCTCCAGTGTTCTAGATGTTATGAGCTTACGAACATACTGTTCTCAATATTTTATTCCACTCTCACATCCTAAACAATTGGAGTCGGAGAGCTTGACCTACACCGAGTTTGTGACGCAACGTTTCTCCGCATTTGGCATACAAGGCGCCATCCACTCCCTATTGGTGTTCCATTCTCTACTCCGAAGGATTCTCATCTCGGCGCCATGTCATGGAATTTGACTAAAAGTGAGACGCTCAAAGCCATATCGTGGAGGACGGACACTGACCGCAATACAGAATTTAAGGAGACCCATCTGGGTCCCCTAAAGAACTCCCTTGGAGGCAGATCAACCTCCACATCCACCATCAAGGGCGATACACATGAGCCAATGGAAGAGAAGCTCACCACTACAACTAGTACAAGCAGCAATGGCATTGGTATGTCAGGTGACTACAAGCTTTTACTCAATCTCACTGTATATAGCTGCGTCTGAGTCTATGGTTTCCCCGCCTCAAGAACCCTCGAAGCCTGGCATCCTGATTGTCACTCTCCATGAAGGCAAGGACCTTTCTCTACCTCCTCACTATCAGCAGCAGTATACTTCACAGTACCAGACTTCAGCTTCTGGTGGCTTCTCTGTAGCCGGGTCAGTGAGGGGTGATCCATCAATGTCCCGTACGCCGGGTGCAGTCTCTGGCTCCTACTCACAAAACGCGCGGCCTCAGTCTGGTGGGGGAATCAATGCTGCTCCGACTATCCATGGTCGTTACTCCTCACGACATCTCCCTTATGCACTGCTTGATTTTGATAAGCTCCAGGTATTCGTCGACGCTGTTTCTGGAAGCCCGTCAAACCCGTACTGGGCAGGCGACAACACATCCTACAAATTCGATGTCTCACGTGTCACAGAGCTCTCCGTGCAGATATATCTACGAAACCCAAATGCGCGACCTGGCGCGGGTAGGAGTGAGGATATCTTCCTGGGCGTGGTGCGAGTCAACCCGCGTTTCGAGGAAGCCAGACCATATGTCGAAGATCCCAAAACAAGCAAGAAGGACCGGGAGAGAAACATAGCAGCATTCGCAGAGCAAGAGCGGACGCTGGGCCAGAGCGGTACCGAGTGGTTGGATGTCGCTTTCGGGACAGGGGCTCTCAAAATTGGTGTCACTTTCGTCGAAAATAAGCAGAGGACTCTCAATATCGAAGATTTCGAGCTCTTGAAGGTGGTGGGTAAAGGCAGCTTTGGTAAAGTTATGCAAGTCATGTGCGTACCACCAAACCATATGTTATGTGTATAGCAGTTGCTAATTGAGTCCTAGGAAACGTGATACTCACCGAATTTATGCCCTGAAGACTCTCCGCAAAGCACACATCATCTCAAGGTCCGAGGTTGCTCACACGCTAGCCGAGCGATCAGTTTTGGCTCAGATCAACAATCCTTTCATAGTACCCCTCAAGTTCTCTTTCCAGTCTCCCGAGAAGCTTTACCTCGTTCTGGCCTTTGTCAACGGTGGAGAACTTTTTCACCATCTCCAAAGAGAGCAGCGCTTCGATGTGAATCGAGCGAGGTTTTACACAGCTGAACTGCTATGCGCTTTAGAGTGTCTCCACGGCTTTAACGTCGTGTATCGAGATCTCAAGCCAGAGAATATCCTCTTAGATTACACAGGGCATATTGCACTCTGTGACTTCGGACTCTGTAAGATGGATATGAAAGACGAAGATCGAACAAACAGTAAGCTTTTGCATTGGACGTTATCCTTGATTCTGCTGACAAACATGCAGCCTTCTGTGGCACACCTGAATACCTTGCTCCTGAGCTTTTACTTGGTCAGGGTTATGACAAGTCTGTTGATTGGTGGACCCTGGGTGTTCTTCTCTACGAGATGTTGACGGGACTTCCTCCGTACTACGACGAGAACACCAATGAGATGTACCGCAAGATTCTGTCAGAGCCGCTACATTTCCCAGGGCCAGAGATTGTTCCTATGCCCGCCAAGGATCTACTGATACAGCTACTTGACCGACGGCCAGAACACCGACTTGGCGCTAAGGGGCCTTCTGAGATCAAAGCACATCCTTTCTTCAATGCCATTGACTGGAGAAAGCTATTACAGAGAAGATATGATCCAACATACAAGCCAAATGTGGTATGTAACCCAAATAATTCTATAGCTTAAACTACCCGTACTAACTGAAGTAGACCGATGCCCTTGACACTGCCAACTTTGACCGCGAATTTACTCAGGAAGCACCCACCGACTCCTACGTCGAGGGTCCCGTACTATCACAAACCATGCAACAGCAGTTTACAGGCTGGTCCTACAATCGTCCTGTTGCAGGTCTTGGTGATGCTGGCGGCAGTGTGAAAGATCCTTCATTTGGAAGTGTTACCGGTTAAGCGAATCGAAAATTGGAGGCGAAATGAGAGATGATTACGAATGCATTTGAGCAAGCGTAGTAGGCGGTGTGGTCACTGCTATAGACGTTTTTGCAACTTGATGAAAGGTTCTGTAGTAGACAAAGGGGCTGTGTTGCATACATACACATACACGCTCAGCCATCTTCGCCGAGCCAGAGCATTCGAAACCCAACCAAGTCTTCCCTCCATGGCTGTAAAACCGATTTGTGGGCTCTTTATACTTACTTAATCATTAGTAAACTGTGCGGTCCTGACTGAGCGAAAATCGAAGCTAATGGTAGGCGTTAACCTAGCCTTTAGTGTTTGGCGGGGCGCTCTCGCGGGGCAATTGATTGACGTTGTTCGACCCAACTGACCAAATAACAAAATTCTTCCCTCAAATTTGTAAACAGACAGGTACAACCCTTTCCCTCTTCTCCTTTTTGATATTGACCAACCTTTACCATTCAATTTCAGATCGGGCAAAATGCCTTTCTCTCAAGCCAGCGAGCTAGGAGCGTGGCAAGAGCTCCAGGTGCACCACACTGAACTGGGCCGCAACATTGTCTTGAAAGAGGTGTTCGAAAAAGACCCTCAACGCTTTGAAAAGTTCTCTCGTATCTTTCACAATACCGCAGATAAGTCAGAGATCCTCTTCGACTTCTCTAAAAACTTTATAACCGAACACACCCTCACTCTACTCGTCAAATTAGCGAAAGAGGCTGGGCTAGAACAACTTCGGGACGCTATGTTTGCAGGGGAGAAGATCAACTTTACAGAGAAAAGAGCTGTATACCATGTTGCATTGAGGAACGTTACCAGTCAGCCCATGCAGGTGGATGGGAAGAGCGTGGTTGAGGATGTTGAGGAAGTGCTGGAGCACATGAAAGTATTTTCCAACGAGGTTCGGAGTGGTGAATGGAAGGGATATACGGGAAAGAAGATCAATACCATCATCAACGTCGGAATCGGAGGCTCTGACCTGTGAGTTGATCAATGACAGACACAATGGAAACGAATCCTAACCGTATATGCAGAGGCCCAGTGATGGTCACGGAAGCATTGAAGCCATACGGTGACCGCAACATGAAATTACACTTCGTCTCCAATATCGATGGCACCCACATGGCGGAGGCTTTGCGTGATTCGGATCCAGAGACCACATTGTTCCTTATTGCTTCGAAGACTTTTACCACCGCTGAAACAACGACAAATGCCAACACAGCTAAGCATTGGTTCCTGGAGGCAGCAAAAGATGAGGCACACGTTGCCAAGCACTTCGTTGCCCTTTCTACCAATGTTGAGGAAGTGACGAAGTTCGGGATTGACAAGAAGAACATGTTCGGTTTCGAAAGCTGGGTCGGTGGCCGTTACAGTGTTTGGAGTGCCATTGGCCTCAGTGTGGCCCTGTACATCGGTTTCGATAACTTCCACGAGTTCCTCGCTGGCGCCCACGCAATGGACAAGCACTTCAAAGAGACTCCGCTGGAGCAAAATATTCCAGTCATCGGCGGTCTTCTCAGCGTCTGGTACTCAGACTTCTTCGGTGCGCAGACTCATTTGGTTTCGCCTTTCGATCAATATATGCACCGTTTCCCAGCCTACCTGCAGCAATTGTCGATGGAGTCGAACGGTAAAGCTATCACAAGGAGTGGCGACTACGTAAATTACACCACAGGAGCAATCCTTTTCGGCGAACCTGCAACGAATGCCCAGCATTCCTTCTATCAGCTGCTGCATCAAGGCACAAAGCTCATCCCGACAGATTTCATCCTTGCTGCCGAGAGTCACAATCCAACTGAAAACAATAAACACCAAAAGTAAGTTCCCGAAGAGCCGAAATTTTGTGCTTTGGGCTAACGCTTGACAGGATGTTGGCCTCGAATTTCTTCGCCCAAGCTGAAGCCTTGATGGTGGGGAAGCCAACGGAACAGGTCAAGGCTGAAGGAACTTCTGAGGATCTTGTCCCTCACAAGACCTTCCTAGGTAATCGACCCACCACTTCGATCCTTACTCAGAAGATTACACCAGGTACTTTGGGTGCCCTGATCGCCTACTACGAGCACTTCACCTTCACTGAGGGAGCTGTATGGAACATAAACAGCTTCGATCAGTGGGGCGTAGAATTGGGTAAGTCTTTGGCCAAAAAAATCCAGGCTGAGCTAGACGAGGGTGGTGAGAACAAGGGCCACGATGCTAGCACGAGTGGGCTGATCAATGCATTCAAGAAGAAGGCTGGGATGTCATAAGTATTGGTAAAACATTCGATGTGAGATGACATTAGCGAGCGTGGATAGAAATCTACTTGAACATAGACACGAGCGTAATCTTTAGCACACAACAGTGCACAAAAGACTAGCTCAAACAAAAGTCGTGTCCTTGGTGACCTAAGTTCCAATTTGCCCAATATATGCAAGAAAGCTGAGTGAAAACGGAGCTTTGTTCTAATCTCACCCCTTAACATGTTGCCCTCGCTAGGGCCGATCACCCGTCAGAAAAAGCAACCATGAGGGAAGGCTCAGGAACCAGAACTGCCATCATGGTCAACTTTCTATCTACACTTTCAATGCTGCGGTAAAATCTTCTAGCCATGACTGGTTCGGGGCTTTTTGGACTCTTTTCATTATTTCGAATATATTTTGTTTTTATCCTTGCCCTTGCGGAATCGGTCAGCGCGGCCAAGTCGGAGGGAAAGGCCAGCTATGCGCCTGGGGATGCTATTCCTGTGAGTTGTCTGAACAGGACTGTGTAAGCTTTCCAGATCCTATTTGAACCCCCGAGCTATCTGCCAAAGGACTTAATGTAGCATGGGGGAGCTCATGGCTAACTGTGGTGCTATAGTGAAACTGGAGAACATGTAAGCTACAAATGTCCCCTAAATAGTACCAATCGATTGCCTCTACCTCTTCTTTGAATCTAAAATGCCTCCTTTAGATCACAGATGATCAAGGCCAGCTCCAATACATTCCTTTCATGACATGCAACGAAACCGGCCGCCCACTCGAGCTCTACTTCGGCATTGAAAAAGGTATGCAGTTTCGCCCTTCCCACACGCCTTTTCGAACATCATCCTGACTATCCTAGACATTAATTGCACCCTTGAGTCCATAGACGATCCCCTCTTCCACCTCCTCGAATTCTACATCCACAACGACGCCCCCATGACCTGCCGCATACCCACGCACCCCCTAACCTCCCCTTCCACTAACCCCTCCACCTCTACAAATGACGACTTTATACCCCTCATCTTCGCCCTCTCCGGCGCCCTCCAACACTCCCACCTCCACATCTCTTCAAAACTAAATGTCTTATTACACACTTCCCCCGAACTAGCAACGCAAGACGCAGACATCTTAGCAGCAACAGTATATTCGAGTCCCTCGCTAAGTTCAGCGTCAACGAGAATCGTGATTGGTGATCCGTTGGCATTACAGTTGAGTGTGCATTGGTATACGACGCCTACGTTGCCGCCGAGTACGACGGGGAAGCATGGGCTGGGGGGGCATGTGCATCTTAGTACTGTTGTGTATTGTTTTTTGAGCGCGGGAGTTGGGGTGGCGGCGAGTCTGGCATACTTCCGCGGAGTAGAGCTGCCAAAGAGGATAAAGCGTTATGGGAAGGATAGGATGGGGGGTGAAAGAGGGGGCTATGCCTTCCCGGGGTCAGGCATGAATGGGTACGGACCTGGGAAGAGAGACTGAAAGAAAATTTTCATTTCCTAGTAGACGTGAAATGTATGGATATGGTAGTACCTTCCAGATACCCCTTTCTGTAAGTGCAGTGTGCTCAGATTAAGCACATTTACAGCGAAACTCATTTCTTGTTGTATAATATTGCTTTAACAAGGTCCTTTGTCCGAGCGACCGCGCGCCGAAACATTTTGCGAGGCAGATCAGATCATGAGCAGGGAGACTATCAGACAAGGCAGGGAATACTACATGGGCGGGGAACTCAGACCCAAGCTTGCCTCCTTGGTAAGAAACGGAACATCCATTTTGCAAACGTCAAAGACCCATGTCCTCTGAGATTGGCAGATATCTGCTCAAGGACTGTCGGGACTTTAACCGAGAAATCGTTTCCCTCTCAAGACCCTCGTAATCCTGAAATGTATAGGAAGATGAGGCAACAAGACGAGGCTTGGAATATGAGAAAAAGCAAGCTGTGTACATAGAGCTAGCCTCTCCTCGTGATGAGTCCTCTTGTTGAGACTATAATCATCCAGGTTTTGGCCTTTCCCATTCTGCATCGCTTGATAGCTGGGAGGTCCTCGCAATGACTTAGACATTCGATCTCGCTCTCTAGGATTTAATTCCATGTACACTCTTCTCCATTTACTCTCTCTTGGCTCTCTAATACAGTGTTAGCAATGTCCAGACCTCCGTCTCAACGTTTTCTGAATGTGCAAATCGTGTTTCAGATGTATTCCTGGACAAGGTTTTGCAGATTAGCATGGCAGGTTGATGATAACCCGCACTACGATACCGGAGCAAGTGTTATACACCAATCCACTCACGTGTGGTCTACAGGTCAAGTACGAAGCAACGTGAGCCGCAGCCGCTAAAGAGGTGGTCGGTCGTGTAACCCGTCTGGTGAAGCCAGATACAAAGGCATCCAACTTGTAATCGTGATCTTACGTTCACCCGGACCATATAGCTCGCTACAGCTCTCTCGGAACCTGGGAAGATCTCACGCTAGACGCATTGCAATCTCGACGAGGTCAGATGGCGAGAGACCAGCCTGACCATAAGGATTGAATCGCTTCGATCTCAAAAGCTCGTCAGGAACCTATCACATTTGGCCCTCCTTACATGCTGTCGAAAGGTCGATATCATTGATTTCTCCATCTCAGCATACTGAGATCTGTGGGACCAGCTTGAGATTGGGATATACTGGTCAGTGGGTTTCGATATGCTTGGAATTGCAAGTATCTAGTGCCTGAGACATGTCTACCAACATACAGTGAGAAGCAGTCTCATTGTTTATCGACCTGGACTCTGCCTTCGCGAATCTCTCATCAAGACCTCTGAAGTCCTTGAAGGTTCTGCGGGTCATTTCAAACACACGAGGTTCGCAAATGTGATATTGAAATAAGTCTAAAAGTTATATACGGAACTCGAACTCTACGCTGACTGTCAAACGTAATAGAGAATGGAGGCTATCAATAACCGGCTCAAATATCTTGCAAACACCGAAGCCGTAATCTACGTCCAACAGAATGACATCATCCAGAAACGTTTGCATGAAGCTAGAGAGGTGCAAGCAAGGCGCCAAGCGGAAGACCAACGAGGTCTACGAGCGCCATAGAATATACACCATGAAGAAGATGTAAGTTGAAAGCCCCTAGTACAGCACGTTTGAAGCTGAAGTTCGAACAGGAACCGCGTCAAAGACGACGATTTTTCTGCCAATCATCTTTCGCAGAGATACAGGCTGGCACACTTCCAAATCAAGTGAGTATTCCTCCGCCCACACGCATCGCGGATGGCCTAACAACAATAGGCAGAGCCAATGTTAAACGCTCCAAAAATGCGGCGGCGAACTAAAGCGAGAAAAGCAAGAAACGCGTTCCACCAACAGCACGTGACAGTCAAGGACGGCCTCTTTTTACGCGACCTTCTGATGGAAAATTTGTATATCTGGAATGCTGTGTGGAAGACTGTGAAGTGACGGGATTCAAGAATGCGGAGGCACTCAGAAGGCATCTCATCTATGCCAGATCTGGTCATGTGGTCAAATAATAGTTCAGGATTAATGATTCAGTAATCGAATACTGTGGAATTGTTGCCCCAGGCCAGGAAGGTTCACAATGTCTCGTGGACATGTAGCCTTCTCGAGGAATGGCACCCGTGGCGAAAGTTCCCCGTAGAGGAGTTGTTGCAACATCAGGATTCCATATGTAGTCGCCTAAAC
>QKZZ01001025.1:0-14812 GCA_003521265.1 Cetradonia linearis
GGATGTTGAGATGGGGGTGAAGTATTAATGGCGTGTTGTGGGATGCTGGATGGAAGGGGTAATATGGTTGTATGATTGATTGATGAGGGTTCGGGCTTTGGCATCTTTGGAGTCGGTGGGTTGCATTGGTTTGATAGGATATAGTTGATCGGTTAGGTTTGACGGAGCTATGCGCGAGTGTTGCGAGCTATCTACTTTGGAGAACGCTGAGGTCTTCTTCTATTTTAGGGAAGGGATTGTCTCATATGCAGATGTTTTTTTTCTAAGGGGTCGAGTACTCATCATACCGATAGTTGAACACGACAATGTAGTGGTCAACGTACTTTTCTGGTTTTGCTGTGTCACTTCATATATATTCGCAAAGTGCACTATCAGCGTCCCATCTCTTTAACGTCTCTACACGCGCTCTTTTCTCATTGTCTCTTGTGATTCTACTGTTTTATTCACTCCACTTTGGCATTTGATACCAAGAGCTCCCATGCCAGCCAATCTTCTAGATGATCCGGATAATCCTCCTGGAATTAGCCTGGCTTTCGAAAGCCATCAAGTCCATTTCAGTGTCGACTTCGCAAGCACCAACGAGCAGGTAAGGCATAGACTCGGTTCTGTAACCCGGCGAACCTTGCTGAGGATGAGGCTGAATAACGAAGAGGACTCTGATACTATATACCGCAATAATTTTATCTCCTGGGCCAATAAATCTAGGTTCCATTGCAAAGTGATTCATATGCGTTAACGCCGCCCACCCTCCTACGAGTGTTCTTCTGATAGGGGAATCGATTCGAGCCTAGTGAGCTGAGTTGAACAAGCCTAATGATAAGCCCGGCCAGCCCAATCTACTGTCTCCAAGAAAGTAGTGATCATAAATTTGATTATCTTGTAAAGGTATTGGAGTTTCTCTGCAACTATAATGTTCGAGCCATTCTCTATCATTATCGTCCAATATGGTGTACGTTCGCTCATTTCCGTCAAATTCTCCACTGATGAGCCACCCCACTTGAAGGGTAAAGCAGCATTCGAGTTTTATGGAGGAGTCGCTCGGAAGACTGAATGAATTACTATTTCCAATACTATCGATGTCGGACTTAGCGGATACACGGACAATTGTGGTACCCAAGACGGTAGTATGATATTATCGTCTGTGTGCTCCACGAACCTGAAGATGTTCAAGGAGTTGTATTCCTGTATTGAGGATGCCGCAAGCCATTAATGAGTTTCTGGCAGCGAGAGCTGATAACTGGGACCGGAAAGAGGCTTTCCATCAACTCTTGGTGCCGGGAAGAACGCTGCAAATATCACGTCTCTGGGCTCTATGCTTCGAGAATAAACGGTATTGTAGATAACTTCTTCGAGCTGTTGGCGTGTACAGTCTCCTCAATGGTTCTGCCTCCACTTTTGAATCGATAACGATATAAAGGTAGACAAGGAAATGGGGTTCTCATCTTGACGCCGACGCAGGACTTCTTTGGCACTTCTTAGCCAGGGAACAATCTTACCTCCAACTCGAAATGGAATATGGATAGCAAAAACTGCCTCTTATAATATCCACATCCGCCCGAGCTACGGACTTCAGAAAAGGTTCATATGGCGAAAACTCATTCCGCCGAATGAGGAAGTAAGAGGTGGTCCAAGAGGCCGTGGGTCATCCTCACCAAGCCAGACGATAACCTCCTGTGCGCTGCTGTAGATTTCTCCCATAAGATTGACTTGGTGGCTGCGCTCGCTAATGTCTTCTTCATTTATGCAAAGAGCGTCGATTCACAATATCCGCCACACATACTTGAGTCTGAGTTCGAACAACGCAGCTGAGAGGTTTGCACCGACAATGAGACAACGGCCGCCGTTGATCTCGCCGCACCTCCGGCGCTCGATCGAGACCTATGTATAAGATAGTGCCTCACAACCGACTTCGTCCTTGTTCAGACCACTTTCGACGCGACTTATACACATACGACACCTGAGTGGATTCTGCAGTCTACCTGGGAGGAGCTCAATCAACCTGATTATCCTCTCCTTTACGCTGAAGCTTGTTCCGTGCACAATCCGCCAGCACCGATGACCGAAGTTGCCAAAGGGAACCGATCGAACAAGAGGGACACAATATATTAGGAAGACTTTCACAACTTACCCAATCCGCCAAGCGACCAGCCCGACAGTTCCATCACCTCACCTCACCCTGCATGAAGCTGGTCACGCTATCATGCAAATGTGCGTGATTACGCCCTAGGCGAAGCCAATGGCTATGCATGATAATCACCTATCAGAGCGTATCAGATCTACACAATGATTACTCGAGATAGTTCCATTGGGCCGCTTTCAAGACTGTACAGCAGCAGCAGGGCGGTCGAGGCGGTGGTGCTTTAGATCACGGATTGCAACAGGTTACCTCGTAGCCTCCCGTTGTGTTGTAGAGCGCCTTGCCTCAATTGATGCATTTTCAATGTGAAAGAGTCATGTTGACGAAGTGATGGATTGTTGAGGAGTTCGGACGCAAGAGAAAACAGGTAAGTCAGGTGCGTTAGAAGTTAACGCTAGCCCGATAAGGCATGGAGGGATGAATGTTGGCACAGCCTTTTTGTATGGGCCTTGTCCCAGAGCTTGCGTTTGTAGGTCAATGCTGTAGAATGTATCATCTAGGGCCGGTATCAGCTGGTTGGCATGGATTGATTTATTTTCATTATGAGAGAGCGTGTATAGCTAAGCAACAGTGCAAGAATGTTCCTAATGTACAAGCTGGTGGAACACTGCCTGGAGCTAAAGTGAGGGTATCTCTGGTGACGAGAAAACACGAAAGGGTCGCAGCGTAGACTCTTATAGAGCTACTGTTGGCCCCATCAGAAAGTAAGTGCGTGCCGCTAGGTTATGTTTTTCTCCTCCTCTCGGTATCTCAATGACCTCGGATTGGATCAAACTATCCAAACCGGCTAGACAATTTTTCCAAGCCCATAGGCCGTCCCCGACGTCAACAATGCTAGCAATCTATTTCTTGCGAGCTTTTGATCTTTTCCTCCCGCGATGATGGCCTAATGTACCGCGAACAACTTTGAGATAAAAGGGATGAACTGAAGACGACATACAAGGGATGCTGAACGCTATCAATGCTAGGTGACGATGTCGCTAATGTGGGAGATGACAGAGATTTTTGATACAAGGTACGAGTTGGTTTTTAGCCACTGTTGCCAGTATGCTGGCACGGAATATCGCGTGTTGGAGAGTATGGCTATCCACAATGGTCTCCTGTTAGGGAATATTTTCTGAGACGGTGATCCTATCCAGGAATGACAATATTAGAACATTGGCGCTATTTGATTGATGGGAGGTAGCGAGCACGATGCACCGTATTGGTGATTCAATGGCTGGCTACCCATACTGGCAGGCGTCAGCGGTCTTGAGAAGCTGCCGTTTCTCATGCCACTCGTGGGCCCAGCAACGTGTTCTTGGTTTGTGGGTGTGATGGGTGGTGTAAGACACCCGTTGTTCATATGCGTCATAATAAAATATGGCTTCGTTGGTGTTACTGGAATGTTGTTTGGATTGGGTTGCTTTCTGAACTCTTCTGTACAGTTATACGCTGGAGGCGTGGGTGGCGCATAATATCTGATGATAGATGCTTGCCGGGTTAGAAAATCTTCCAGGGTAATGGATACTCGTGAGAGATGTGCAGTAGAGTATTTCCGAGAGAGGATCGAAGACGGTCGATGCAATTGCTGGGATAGACTGTGTAAGGTGTTGTGTTCGTACTTTGATGCCCATTCATTATCGGAAGCTTGAGCTCGTCCAAGAATAAATCGAGCCAAGGCCAACGAGGATCGAGCCATATCAGAGGGTCGTACTGAGACAAAGTCCTTATGAAACATAGCAACCTCCGATATGAAGCAAGCCATGTGCTCAACTTCAGGATCGTACGGTAGGTGGTCGAGGGCCAGTTGTAGAAAGTTGTCGACCGTGGGGTGTCCGATGAGCCAGTCAACAGTCTGCAGGACATGCCATTCCATTTGAGTGAACATGTCATCCTCATAGAGTGCGCAGCACATGGCCTTGAGCTCTTTAATCGTAGGAACCCGGTCCTTTCGATCTCCATATTTTGCTGCTACGAGCAAAGCACAGCATCCTACCAACTGGTAGTGCTTTTTGTAGACAACGCGTCGAGAACAATACCGATCGAGAAGGTTGATTGTCAGGAAGAGGGTTTCTGGAAGCAATGCGAAGGCGCTATGAGCTTCAATTAAGAAGTCAAGAAGGTATGGACGCATGAACCACTGGATCTCGGTTTGGATATCAATCGCTGCAACATCCGGTAGTGTTTTGCTCTAATCTCAATGTCAGTTTGACAGTACCTTGATGTGGGAGTGCACGGCGCTTGACCTCCATGTCCTCCATGTGCCGCTTGATGCAGTCCCCATATTCAATGGTTGCCAATTGAGACAAATCCTCGGCAATGGCAAGTTGTGTCTGCCATCTAATATGAACCTCACGTTCCCTCGTTTCTTCTCGAAATCTCATCTCATGGTCGCCATGCGACTCTACGAAGTAACTGTCACAAGGCTGCTTGTAGTAGGCCATATTTGAGACGGATCGAAGCTCGAGACCCGTTGCAGATTCGAAACTCGAAAAGCTTTTCGGCGTATTCAGACGGCGTAGATATCAATCATTCAAAAGAGACTAATTCGGGTAAGATTAATGATCGTAATTAGTTGGATCAAAGGTAAAGAACGACAAGGAGTTGCTTGAAGGTCGACCTGCCAGGGGCAAAGATGTAATAACCACCTCGGCTCTAGACGCATTTTGTCAGCCCTTGTTAGAACGGTAGGCCAGATGTAGACGAAGGATAGTAGCCAGCCATCAAATCAGAGTGAGTGGTAATTGGCTTACCCAGACACAGTGAGATTAACGATATTGAATGACGGTTGAATGGCCAAAGCTTAGATCCCTTGCAATTTTGTTTCCGGATATTTTGGAATGATGTGCGTGGGTTGCCTCTATGGTGTCGGCAGAGTACGAGCTAACGCCTCCACTGACTGATTGAGTATGAGGTCGCGCGAGAATGTGAACGAGCGAGCGTGATTGGGCAGCCACAACCTGCATGTAAGGAGCAACTATTAGTACGAGTATCTCAAATAGCAATTGAGTGTGATACCTGAGTAGCCTGGTTGCTGGTGTGTGTCGATGAATTCAGACGAACACCTTGTTGGCTTCGAGATTAGTAACGTCTTCAAAGCCGAACTTCGAAAGTACGATATCTATAAGTGAGATGCACCAGTCAGCCATGACACCTTCCAAGATTCCGTTGGATAAGAGGTGTTATTTGGGGCAAGACTCCCAACGCGAATTTGCAACGCGTTACCACCGCGTCCACAGCCGTAAAGTGGTCGCAGCAAGGTCCGTGAGATCGTGACCGATTTTCCTTGTAGATGCGTGTATATTGACTTAAGCACGTAATATATTGACAGGGTTCTTCCAGGGATGGATTCTCAAGACGCTGCTGATGGGCTGCCTATGACACGCATCGGCAACCCACGCAAAGTCGGGCAAATATAGAGGTTTAGGCGTGAAGAATTGATGAACAGGAGTAGATGGATATCAGTGGAGAACCTTTGACGACGCCTGTTCTGGTTGAGTGAGCGTGGTGGCCTTCGCGTTTGGGCTGGTCGTGGCCAATCGATCAGGAGCCATTGACCCCCAAAAGTTCGAGGAAGGGGTCAGCCCATTCCATAGTGAGATGACCAGAGGGTGAAGCTTGGCATACGATGTCGTTGAAGAAGAATGGTGTCCAGCCTGGGGTATGTGGTGGTAGAGCTTGGGCCCCTTGTATGGACCAAATGAGGAATGCAAGAATGAGATTGCCGACCAACTCACCATTCACTTCAAATTCTTGTCACACTTTTATGGAGTGCGCAATGGCAAGGTAGTTATTTTGGGAGTTCGTGGTTGTGCGGTTTGTGAGCTTCGATTTGGTTCACTAGTGAGGGTGCTTCCAGGAGGTCGGAGGAGAGCTGGAGGTCTGGTGAGGGCCGTGGAGGGACAAATGAAAGGAAAGACCAATGAGATGAAGAAGGAAAATGTATTGAGGACTTGCTGCCGGGGGTGTCAAGAGGTGTCAAGAGGTGTCGAGTGGAAGAATCAGAGGGACGACCTGCACGGCAGAAGTGAATTGAAGGGAGTTCGCTCAGCGCACAGATTTACATCTGATGCATTTGACGAACTCCTTGCCCGCTCTGAGCCTCTGTGTGACTGGCAGAGGAGAGTCCTGGGGCAATTGGGGTGAGGAGAGTTAGAGGTAGGAGAGATGATTGTGAGAGGGAGAAGCACTGCTCTCCACACCATGAGGAGTAGAAGACTGAGGCTGGCACTTTTTGGTTTTCAAGGTTTCGTTCGAACAGGCTAAGCAGCAGGGGTACTGTTTAGGGACTAGCTTATAGCGGGTGGCCTGAACGTTTGAGCCTATGAAGTGCCTGGGACTGCCTGGATTCTGATACCCATGATAACCCTTGCGCCGGTCTTGGCCTTTCTCCACGCCATGGGTCGCGTGTTGTGATGCTTCAATGTGTTCCTGGTCGCTTCCCTGTGTGGAGTCTTTCCTTTTGATTTGCTATGAAAGGAACGTTCCTCGCGCAGTTACGTATCAGCTTTCAAATGATAAGGTATTTGGAAGTCTGGCTATCAGAGCTGAGTCTGAATGTCTGAATTCGCGTGTTGATCAATGAAGGTAGAGTACTTAGTGATTCTACGTTTTATTAATCTCGCGGCTTGCCAGTGCTACTCCTTGATCGAACAGAAGCGGCCGCTTATGCGCGACCTATTACCTTACCAGTATCCCAATTGCTACCCACAGAGCAACATTCGCGTTTTCACTGGTCAAACAAGAGGCGGCTCTGCCCCGTTTGTTCATTGGCCTTGTTCTTGCTCACCCAAGGATCTGATCCATTGGAGTCTGCTAGCACCATGCAACCAAAGTAATCAATATGCAGCCTCAGCGATACCACTCCATTTACTTTCCAAGCTTTTGCTCTCTCAACCCTGTCGCTGCTACAAGACATGACCCTTTTCGGTATGGCCAACAATGGACGGTAACAAGCATACAGCGAACGCAGCGGCATTTCATCTCCACTTTGAGCCTGTGACGGCATATTGCGTTCGTGGTCGACTGTTGAGCCACAGGTTAAACGCTGTGAAATTTTATAACTTTGTTACGAGTTTGCGCCCTTTACGGTTGTACGGCGTGCCACAGCTCAAAATTATCGACCCTAATGGACCTTGTCGATCCATGTGGCCGGCAGCACGGGGTCTTGGACCTTGCATCATGCACGACGAGCAAACACGATCAAGGCGATGATTCCAGAAGCTCAAAGGTTATTAGGGAGAATGATGATATTACCATTATCGTTGCCACAACGCCAATGATACGGAGAGGAGCTGAGGCCGGCTGGCGGGAGCTTACACTTGATTCGAGCGAAGAAGCGAGTCAAGCCTCATAGGAGTGTTAGCTGAGACACCTCATCAACCCAACCTTAGAGGCGGGACACTACTCCTGAGCTCCACAGCCGTGGTGGAAACCGGGCGGAGATGTTCGGTCGACAGAAGAGGAGATCCGCGTCGCGGTGACGGTGTGCTCAACATTTGGTCAGGATGCAACCCATAGCTAAGGCCAGCTCTCCCGGCTTGAATGGATGACACAATAATATCCTATGTTCTATGCAAGGAATGCCAAACATGCACATAATTATGACGAAAGAAGTTGTGGCTGAAATTATTGGAACCAATCTTACCACCTCTTCGCGTCTAAATTTTGCGAGATTGGAGACGCGTCCAAAACGCGGGGAAGATCATTACGAGTTTCCCAAACTCAGCCGGCCAAGAAACTACAGAGACCAGCCCAGACCAAGCCCCCAACTCCAGATCCTCCAAATACCAGGGCACATCCGAGACCTCATCTCTGTTACCGGCCACACCTCTCCGCCTACGCCGGTTCCTTCGGGCCATTTTTGGTGAGAGATTGGGCGGCCTAAGACCAAGTAAGCTGCATACTTACCGATTTCGTTTCAGCATTCAGCAACACCTCCGCGCAAAAAAATGTTGTTTGAACCTCGTTGGTGACGGCGGAGAGCGGAGCTGTGAGTTTAACAAGCACCAGTCTCAGCCTCTCCGCCAACAGCCTGAGCGTGAGACTTCCTAGCCCCGCTTACACCCTGCATCGATATGGGGGATCCGTGTTCAATCCAGATCCCATATTCCACGCTACCGTCTCTCCGCTATTTGAGCGGCATCACTGACAATAAATCTCGAACGAATACAGGTGGAATGCCAGGACACGCCTCAACTTCGTTGAAATGTACTGATCTCAATGATAAGATTGGGAACCGCCGACGCGGACCATGTCTTACTGGAAGTTATATCGCTATGCGGTCCACTTTCGGTCCACTTTTGATCCGCAGGATGACAATCAGAATTCCTGGTCTTTGAGGCCTTGATGCAAACCATGCATGATGACTATCATCGACCGTCCTTATCCGATAGCGATACAAGACCATATCCGAATATGGTAGGTGTAATCTGATACGTGCCTTAGACTCTGAGCTGCACGATTTCATTGAAACGTTCTGGTTTCATGATAAGACTTGACACACAGCTATGTAGTAGACGTCGCCTTTTGCTTAAGCACTCATGGTAGATCGACTTCAAAGACTTGCTCTTTTCCTCCGGCGCTATTCAGGGAACTCCCATGAATAGGGACCGGAGCTTTGTGTGTTCGCAGCTGCCTGTGCTATTACTGAATTGCCAGCTTGGAACATACTAGGCTTACCCCCACAGTGTAACAGATCGCTGGATTTGCTTGCCCTCAGGGTGTTCCTTACACTCCAAGATACGGCCCGGCACGTTCAGATTGCAATTAAGAAGTTACGTGGAGCACATTTGGGGACGCTTTGAAGTTTACTTTGAAAGATACATCCTGGTGGGGCGGGCTGGGTAGCTAGACGTTAAGAGAACTAAAGCTCAAATAGGATGTATTGCACAATGTAGATTTACGACTGTCTATACAAGTAGAGAATCTAGGGAATGCATCTGACGCCAACACCTCAGTTTTGACATGCAGACGTCAGACTCGTGCTTTAATACCGAAGCCAAATGTCCCGGCAGCGGGACCGAGGCGGTGAAAAACTTCCTTTCGATTATAGTTGCCTTATGATAAATCTCCACAACGACTACCAGACCTTTGTAGGACGTTCAATTGACTTTTTCTATAGCATGTCTTTCACATCGGCAAGCCAGCCTTAATTAAGGGACTGGCCTGTCATGGATGTCCACCGCTGCCGATTCGTACCCTATACACCGTCCACAATAAACGCCCTTGCATTCTCCCACCCATCTGCTCCTACAACACCCGGGAAAGGACCTTTAGACCTAAGGCTAGCGATTGGCCGTACGAATGGTGATATAGAGATTTGGAACCCCCTCAAGGGGACCTGGTGTCAGGAGACTGTACTTCGAGGAGGCAAAGACAGAAGCATTGAAGGATTGGTCTGGACGCAGGACCCTGGCGATGTGGATAAAAATGGCTTCACAATACCGGGGAGATTGAGACTATTCAGCATTGGATATTCTACAGCTGTCACTGAGTGGAATCTTGCATCAGGGAGGCCTATCAGCCACTCCGCAGGGAATAATGGAGAGATATGGTGTATGGTAGCGCAGCCAAAAGCATCATTGCCCAAGAAGTCTGCTTCTGGTGCGGAAAATCAGAGAACGGAGGAAATAGAGACGGAGACACAAAGCATAGCTGTTGGTTGTGCAGACGGGACAATTATCCTCTTCAATACATCTGACGGGGACCTAAGTTTTGCAAGGATACTTGCAAGGCCCTCGAAGAAGAAGTCACGAGTACTAAGCATCACATTTCAAAACCGACATACCATCGTTGCCGGTCACGCAGATAGCACTATACGGGCATACGATATACGCAATGCTCAGCAAATGCGGAACATGACGCTTGGAGCTAGTCCGACAGTTGGTCCAAAGGAGATTTTGGTCTGGTCGGTGAAGTGCTTGAACGATGGAACGATAGTCTCCGGCGACTCAACTGGAACATTGAGCTTCTGGGACGGCAAGAACTATACCCTACTGCAGCGGATCAAGAGTCATGAAGCAGATATACTGGAAGTTGCGGTAAGCGCAGACGGCCAATCCGTCTTCAGTGTCGGCATGGACCGAAGGACTACACTGTATAGACGGACGGAGGGTGGAGGTTCGGGCAGAAAATTTCGATGGGCGAAGGTCACACACCAGCGAATGCACAGGCATGATGTGAAAGCGATGGCTACCTTCGAGACGAAGAATTTCAGCGTAATGGTGTCAGGAGGTATTTATTACTACTGTACGTTGCGAAGGATAGCAAGCTAAACTACCCGTAGGACTCGATACAGCTCCCATTCTTGTGCCTATCAAGGAGTTCGGACGGGAAAACCATCGAGCTCTCACATATCTCCCTCAGCATCCCGTCCTCAAGAGTGTTTCTCAGAAACGATTAATGATGAGCTGGTGGGACCGTGAGGTTAGGATTTGGATAGTCCCAAAACGTGTCTCAAGACGGACAGCAAGAGACGATCCCCCCGAGACTGATGGACCAGATGGAGGCAAGCTGGTGGCTAAGATACTGATTCAAGTGAGTGCGGTATTTTAGCACTCTCATCAATCACGATTAACGATCAAATAATCAGGGCGAAGAGTCTATCACGTCTGCGGACATCTCATCAGATGGCAAAATGCTTGCAGTCTCAACAGCGGCCGAGTCGAAACTCTTTCGATTGAGACTCAAGCTTGGGACTCTTAAAACACAGAAGCTTGAGGCTCCTTCAGAGCTGATCAATCTTGGAGCGAAGCTCATTCAGTTTTCACCAGACGTAAGATGGATAGCCGCTATCAGAGCTGATGATAGCATCCAGCTTCATAGGGTCAAAGAGTCCGAAAGCCCGCAGCAAGCTCCTCAGATCCTACCAAAAGCGGTACATCTGAAGCGACTAGCTCGAGATCTCACAACAAGGAAGAACCAGCTGGAGAGCCTGGGCGAGTACAATCGACGGATTACTCGTCTTGCCTTTTCTGTTGATAGCCGGATCCTCGCTGTAGCGGATATATCAGGTTACCTTGACACCTGGGTCCTCGTAGGCCACGAAGACCTATCTCAAGAGGATGAAATAATGCCAAACGGAGCAAAAGTATCTGCATCATCATCCGATGAGGACAGTGATGACGATACCGACGAAGAGGAGCATCCAGCGGTGATTTTTGGCCAGCACTGGATCCGCAATCCTTCCGCTTCACTAATCATCAAATTACCTTCCGCGCCTCTCATCTTGACCTTCCGCCCGTCATCCACTCAGCCTCAAGCATCTTTGACGAATGGGAACGTGGGTGTCCATCCCACTCGACACACGCCACATCCGCACTCCCACGACCTTCCAAATGGGGAAGACCGCCTGTTTGTCCTTACAGCAGAGAATCAAATGTATGAATTCAATGTGTTATCTGGGAAGATCTCGGACTGGTCACGTAGGAACCCAAGTTCGAGTCTTCCACGAGAGTTTCGAGACCTCAGGGATAGAGCTATGGGTGCTGTTTGGGACGTGGAAAGATGCAATGAGAGGATATGGCTTTATGGTGTAAATTGGCTGTGGATGTTTGATCTGTCTAAGGATCTACCAGCCTTGGAGAAACCGGCCACTGAGCCACCGACAATGCATGGTGGGAGCGGTAATCAGCAGCTCAAGAGGAAACGAGAAATCGAACTGGATGATCTTTCCTCAGCACGAGCAAGACACGACACCGGAGCTGGCAGCAAAGTTAAAAAATATGAGATTGGTCTGGGTTTAGGTGCTGGCCGGGAAATCCGAAAAATCAATGGAGCTGAAGCAGCAGATGGGCAATTGCTCAGTCTCGACCGAGAGCAAAGCCCGGCTTCGGACGAGGAGTCTGGCTACGCACTGACAAGTGGCTCTGATCTAATTAATCTTCGAAGAAGCCAAAGACAAGCGGACGAAGAGGACGAGGATGCTGATGACGCCGGCTCAGATCATGAAAATCCGGTAAATGGTAACAACCTCAACGGCCATGCTCCAACCAACAACGAAACCCGCATAACGAAACGACCAAGCAAAGATCGTCCGTCGCACTGGCATACCTTCAAATACAGACCCATACTCGGCATGGTGCCCTTAGGAGACGAAACAGATAACGAAAGAGATGAGATTTCGGGTAAAGGGGATGCATCACAGGCGATTGAGGTGGCGCTGGTAGAGAGGCCGTTGTGGGATTTAGATTTACCGCCGGTGTATTATGGTAATCAGGAGTGGGGTACATGAAGTAGCTTGTAGATAGCATAATGATGTGAAAGTACCTAAAAGCTCATAGCGCCTCAACTCAATTTTGGCAAGCCCGTTCAAATACACGGATACATTTTCTCAACCATACTCCCTGAAGCAACGCTGGAAGGAATGCGTGTAAGCGAGAATCTCGGGCTAAGAAACCATTTAAGCAGAGTGGACAAGCTAGAAACATTATCGATGAATCTCTGACCCCGAGGGACCAATCTTTTCAGGAAAGAGAGTAATGTAACGCATACCGCAAGCCACGCCAGAAACAAATCCAACCCGGACAGTAAAAGCCAACGGCGTCATCACTGACTTATGCATCAAGTTAATTTCAGCACATCTTCGGCACAACAGCAGCCATGGAGGGGTGGACTGAGTTGCAATTTGACATCCGTGCTATCAAGGCGCAAGGTCTGAAGAGCCAGTAGATTGTGTATATTCCTCGAAAAGCTGTATATGTCCAAGAAGAGTATATATAGTACATTGTCCATTTTCCATGCGAATTGCATAGCAGATGCAATAATATAGAATGCTCGACCTGCTGAACTACCTAATGTACAATCGTATGCAAGACGATAGACTCGGGGTGTGATGAAGACTGCTAGGAACGCTAAAGCTCGCCATGATCGTACTTCTGTATGATGGAGGCCGCATCGCTGGGTTTGCCGAGCTTGCCTTGCTTCAATTGGTCAAAGGCGACGTCGAAACGGGCACCGAACCAGTATGCGATGCCAATCTGTAACGTAGTTAGACTGGCTGAGCTTGGAGCGTGGATGGTGATTATAATGCGTACCATGAGAGAGGAGATGAAGAAAAGCGTTCCGAGTACCGCTATCAGAAGGTAGACTGAGATGCGTTTAGCGATTAGTCCGAGAGATTATCCCGAATTGAGCTTACTTGTATCCCATTTCGCCTCTTCTGCCTCAGCGGCGCTCTTGGCCTCGGCTTCATTCTTAGGTGGCGGCGCTGCTGGGCTGGCAGCCTGTACTGCGGCGATAAACTTGGGGTCTTGAGATGGGAAGATGGATTCAATAAATTGTTCGATCTGTATACATCATGAGTACCGGCGCATATATGAGCGTGAAATCAGCGACTAACCTTGCCACATGCGATGCTAATTTTGAGGAAGTTCGGATCTTTTGGTGTGTTCTTCTTGTGTATCTTCCTCACGTACTGCCTGAATATCTCGCAGACCTTCTGCAGATTTTGGGTAGATTGCATCATGATGCGACATGCTTCTCCTTTCGTGATCTTGACATTTTTCCTAAAGATATCTGGATTTCGGAAGACCAATTCTAGAGTTGCTATTGCCATTGACTGAGGAATGGCGGCGAAGTTGAACACTGACTGCTCTTTGAGCCCGCCAAGGTAGAACAGGCATTGGTCCGCGTGATTGAGAGAATTCAGGACCATTTCGGAGCTACAATTTAGAGCTGCCTCCTTATTTTTGGGGTTGAAAAGATCTTCGAACTTATCGACGTACTTAGACCATATTTCCTTTGGCCAAAACCTTCGCTTGTCGTCGAAGTCCTCTTTGATATCTCGGATGATGTTTGTCTTCTGTAAGAAAAGGCCCATTGATTCCTGAAGTGCAGGGCGATGCAGCAAAGCTTTGTTTGCGAGACCGCTTTCAACGAACAGGCGAGTGAGACCATTGCCGACCAGACCTGCAACATAGTGGCAGTAGAGATCATAATCGTCAATTGTATCCACACCATTCGCATTATGCTCCGCATTCGCACAAAAGTCAGCCATACCATTACCCATTTCCTCCGTGATGTCCTTGATGATTTCTCTGTACTCTGACTTGTTTTTCCTGAACTCCTCAGTCACATTCTGAAATTGAACGAGTAGTTCCCTGTCTTTCTCATTCGGGCCGTTGCCATCGTAATTCCACCCTTCCTGTTCTATATGTTTGTAGAAATTCCGCAGCAAGGGATCTTTCTCCTTAAGAGAGATGGTCATATCATCTTCTATGGTGTCTAGTCCTCTCAGAATGAGGTAGAAGAGGGCGATGGGTACAAGAAGCTCAGGATGCAGTTCTTGGATGACTGAACTGAAGCTGCGACTGGTCTTATCAAGGAGTTCAAAGCAAATTCGTAAGGAAAGTGATTCCTTTTCTGGATCGCGGTTGTGGACAGGGTCGTGCCATGTTTGCCTGTGCGAAATTCAGCGTCTCGGTTGTATAAGCAGTCTGGTTACTTACCATTGAATGATGTTTCTCAATTCCCCAAAGTGAATGGCATAGTAGAGAACATCAGTAGCTTTGATACCCATGGTGAACTAGGGTAACTGGATTCGTGAAGGTCTAGATATTTTTAAGGAGTGGCAAGCTTTTTGGTAAAGATTGTGAACCGTTGAAGAAACGTAAGCAGAAAAGAAGGGTGGAGGGATGAGCACCAATGAACCTTGGGTGCTTTTATACCTCAGGCGTTTTTTATTTTTCTTAC
>QKZZ01001029.1:0-17825 GCA_003521265.1 Cetradonia linearis
CAAAAATGCCATGACCGCTCGATGTCGTGTTTATTCTGAACATCATCGGATATTCCGTCGCATCCATCAATCCTTATCCAACAAGCAACACCATATTCGGACATTTTCCGCTTGTCTGTAATAGATCGTTGCTACCACCTTTTCAATGCGGGCGCCCGGTTTTCGGTCTCTTGGAATCTATTGGTATCCCTCCCCTGCCTTGCGACGATAAGAAATGAAAGAATATGTGGACGCTACAATGGCCGAACGGGAAGAACTCCTCCTCAATGACAGCGGATTGGAGGAGGAAGATGAACTGGGCACAGTGAGAACACATGATACGCTACTGGTTGACGAGACGCATATGGAGACATCGGTAGGGCTACTGTATTTGCTTACCTTAACTTGCGGTGTTGGAGGGTAAGTATCGAAACAAATCTATGTCCCTACTACTTATGACTGAATTGAACGCAGATTGCAAGTCATTTGGTCTGTCATTCTCTCCAATGGTTCTGTGAGTATTTATTTACATTCGCACCTACCTATCTCCACTTCAGCAAACCAGATCGAATTCTAAACTCTCTAAAAGCCATTTCTCGTGTCTCTTGGTCTGTCAAAATCCCTCACCGCGCTAGTATGGGTAGCTGCACCCCTCTGTGGTGTGGTTGTCCAGCCACTAGTAGGCACCTGGAGCGATCGCATCGTGAGTCGATTGGGACGCCGACGGCCATTCATTATCGGTGGTACTATTGGAGTCGTCTCCTCCATGCTCGCCCTTTCCTGGATTGAAGACCTCACGTATGGACTTACTAAGCCACCCAACTATCAGCAAAGCTTTACACAAAATTGGGTCATCTCCGTCGCAGTTTTGTTAATATATATCCTCAACATATCTATTCAACCTCTTCAGGCCGGCTTACGTACCTTAATTGTCGAAAATTGTCCGCCGCACCAACAGAACCAAGCCAGCGCTTGGGCGGGTGCAATGACCGGCGTTGGCAACATCGTTGGCTATCTTTCTGGATTTACAGCACTACCCGAGTTGTTTCGATCCGATCAATTGACACAGTTCCAATGCTTATGTATGATTGGTTCTGTATCATTGATGGTCACCGTTACCATGAGCTGCTCAATTCTCGAGCCGAGCTCCCCCCCGGAGCGAGTAGGCCGAGCCGGCTGCTTGCCTATATTGAGTGACCTGGTTCACACGTATAGATCTATGCCTCTTAAAGTTCGCAAAGTTTGTCATATACAGGTTCTTGCTTGGATGGGATGGTTTCCGTTTTTGTTTTATTCAACTACGTAAGTTCCATCCAAAAATTACAGGCGATAAAGAGAAGTAACTGACACAATTATAGCTATGTGGGCGAGTTCTGTAAGTAGCAAAGCCATAAGGAGGCATTGCACAGTACTCACAACCCTCAGATGCCGCTCGTGTAAAAGCCCGAGACCTAACTCCCGGATCCATCCAAACCATGAACAGGGTAGCTCTTATTCCCAGAGCTTCACCAAGATCCGCAGACCCTGACGACGGCAACGGCCTCTGCGAAGACGCCATCCGCTTCGGCACATTCGCCAGCTTCCTCTTCGCCATCGTCGCCTTCCTAGCCAACATTCTCCTCCCCTTCATCCTCCCCGCCCTAAACAAAGCCGCCTCTTCCTCCCCTACACCCTGGAAAAAATTCCGCATCTCCCAACTCTGGTTCTGGGGCCATACTTTCTTTGCCTTAGCCATGCTCGCCACCTTCTTCATAACCTCTCAAGCCGGCGCCACCTTTCTTGTTGCCTGCGTAGGCCTTTCCTGGGCTATCACCCTCTGGGCTCCATTCGCCATCATAGGAAACGAATTGTCTGCACGCCAGTCCCTTCGCGATTGTATTACTGATATCAATGGGGAGGAACCGCCGCCCCCTTCCAGGGATGTGCAGGCTGGTGCTATCATGGGCTTGCACAATGTAGCCATCTCGGCGCCGCAGATCGTCGCGGCGTTGTCCTGCAGTGGGATTTTTAGCCTGGCAAAGATGCTAGGAAGCCAGGCTGGGACAGGCTGGGTGCTAAGGGCAGGGGGTTGCACAGCATTGGGTGCAGCGTATCTAACCAGTAGGTTTGATCGATAATGTTTAATACATACATGAACAGGAGAAGAATAATTACTTCTCGGTTCCAACACCGAAGGCGATTACAGCACAGTACGAGCTTTCGGGATAAATTACTGGGTGGTTTGAATATGTCCCTCTCTTTTTCTTCCTTGGCCGCGTGCGCAACTTACTCTAATCCAAAAAGCATGCTCAACCGGACCAGCTGTGGAAACGACTACGATGTACATCCTCCCTGGAGCGTACTGGTGGAGAATCAATGTAGCCTCAAAAATAAGGCGTGGTGAAGCTTCTATATACGTCTAACAAGCTGTTCATGTCTTACTCGATGACCACTTCTCAAGCAATCATCTTTTGTAGGTACGATGAGAATATCTTGAAAGTCATCTTATCCGGGCATCTACCTAACGAGTCGCAATATAGACACACTCCTCCTTTATATGCCCATTGAGAGAATTAAATCAAACTTCTGCTCAGTTTGTGATACAGATCTTCTTTATCACCTGCGCTAGTGTGTTCAATTGATTTGCATACCAGCGTCGCGGTAACAAATGATATGCGTAAGCGATCTGTGCGAAATAGAGGTTATGCGCTCATCCTCTGCCTCGATTGAGGCTATGCTTGGAATACCTAGAAATACTCAGTCTTCCTCCTGTGCCTGCTCTTGAATCCTCCGGGGCAATTGACTTCGTGGGGCTGGTTCCCGCCTTCAACCCCAACATTCTTGGTCGCGACTAAGTCCAGAATATCATAGATGGCGCTCCTACTCACCTACCTCACCCTCTCCCAATTCACCTTTCCGGCTTACACCAATCAAAGTGGCATCGTAGCCCTCTGGTCCGACTCCGAATGCAACTCCTACGGCGCAACCTCTAATTTCGGCGAACAAGACCCTATATCTCTAAACTACACGCTCGCCCCAGACCAATGCGGTATTCCCGGCGCGACAGTGCACAGCTATCGCATCAAGCAATATGCAACATGCGCCAATGGCACCGATGCCACTTTCTATTCCTTCGACAGGAACAGTTGCACCGCTGATCCGACGGATGAGGATCCAAATCCGAGTCCACCGAAAAGGTTGAGTGAGAGGTAAGATGAAGGAGGTCCTACCTCGGGAGCGTGTTTGGCGCTGATTGCGTTCAATTCGCTGGCGTTTGTTTGTAATGGGGTTACGTTGAACAATGAGGAGGTTGTGACTACTTTGACGTCTTCAGCTGCACCTACCGCTGCTCCTTCGCCTGGTAAACCTGTCGCTGGAGTCCATCGGCTGGATTTCCGTCTGCTTCGGGCGTTGGCTTTTCGAAATCTTCGGTCGTGGCGACGGGTGTGCCTCCGTCGAGTAATCACACCATCTCCAATACTGGTCTCTCGAGCGGCAAAAGTGCTGGTATAGGCGTTGGTTCTGCTGTTGGGGTTTTCGGTGCAGCCATTATACTTTTTCTCTGCTGGCGGAGGTGGAAAATTACTGTCGTGCCAAGAGGACCAAGGAATTCAAAGCCACGTTCCACTAATGCTTCATCGGTATATGAGTCCGATGGGAGGCAAGCTGTTGAGGCAGGTGGGAATTTGCTGCCCTATGAAACGGGAGGAAATGCCGTCCACGAAGCTGCTAATGCGGATGAGATCCATGAGTTGGCGGCTAGCAGGAGACGGTAGAGCAATCCTTCAACTTAGCTGAAGTCCTTTGTTGGACCTGTTAGGCTTGTTGTGCTAATTGTGCTAGGACGACTAAAGCCCAAGTCAGATATGCTACTTTCATATGATGCTAATTAGGAAATGGGTTGGGTGGTGAACAGTTGTGCAGTGCTAAGAGAGCGAGAAATATCTCTCCTTTTCGAAATTAAACTTTCAATTATGTGGGTCAGGATTGTGGATTCAATAGAGCTTGACTCTCCGCACGTATGATTTGACTTGAGGATCGAATTTCTAACCAAATTCTTCGAAATTCCTCTTCGCTATCACTTACCACCCTCTTGTTCTTGGAATGCCTACATATCCGTCTTTCCTGAACAGGGTTTCTTCATGGTTTCGAAGGTCCGAGCAGGCAACAGAAATATTACTCAAGCAAGATGTCCAAAGACACCAATGATAGAGAAGACTGTTTCAGCCAGCTGTGTGAGGGCTTGAGCAAACGACGTTCAAAGCGATCGAGGAAAAGCCGCGGCCGTACCACGACTAGCGATGAGCATGTTAACGAAGATACGACAAAAAGCATGCTGGAGGGACTATCGCTTTGGAAAGAGCAGATACACAGACCTACTTTGCTCACACTACCCCGGGAAGTCCGAGACTCGATCTGGTCATGTGTTCTCAAGGGTGATTATCAGGACATCTGGCCGGAATCAAGTAATAGCGCGTCTGAAAATCTCAGTATCCTGAGAGTTTGTCACCAGACATGCGACGAATCCATCCCAGTCCTATACGAGGAGGGAAGATTTCGGATAGATAATGTAAGAGGATGGCTGAAGATCGGCCACAAAATTAAAAACGTCCGGATCGCTAATTCTCCATCCCGAGACTCCTTGCGTGATGACGCCATGCTTCTGCGACTTTGTCAAAGCGATATAGCGAAGAAGTCCTGCTACATTGATCTCAAATGTCGCTCGGGGTCAGGTCCGTTGCTGCACCCAGTAGACGTGGAGATGATAATGGCTGCATTTTTAAGATTTCAGGAAGCGACGATCCAGGTTTCCAGGAGGGATCGTTGTTGTGGTAAGGACAGGTGTTTGAAAGAACAGTGGTATAAACAGCAACTGATAGACATGATCACGGATCTACTCAAGAAAACGGAGGCCAGCTTGGGGGAATCCTCAGTGAAACTCACCAGAGACTCAGTAATTATCGTGTTCAAGCTTCGCGCAAAGGCTAATGTGGAAGCATACATAAGCGAAAATCCTGGGAAGGACGCCGAAACACGTCTAAGGGATGCTATGCGGTGATGTATATGGAAAATGATTCCAAATTGGACGACCTCAGATGGTCAATAAGCTTCATCATTTGGAGGTGCGTAACTAACAAGCTGCATACCCTCTGGACTCGAAACCGCCCTTGCCTGGGCAGACGACGACTCTTCTGTCGCCACGATAAGTTCAGGTTCCGGGTGTATATACCGTGCCATGCGCTGTGTCATCTGAAACCTGGCGCTGGCTCGCGCAGTTGAGGCAATCTGTTATCATTGTGACTTACGGATTCCCATCTAATATGCTCCGCTAGATAATGTCCTCGAATCATAATGGAAATGATTTGACCAAGAAACGCGTTCGAGACAGTTGAGAGTATTGAAAGAAGTTGACGTTGGCGTACGGTTGATTATCAAAGCAGAAACTCCAAGACAGGGTGTATATAACCAAAAAAGACCGTTGCGTACTCTGCGAACAGAATAGAGTCGTCGAAGCCAGGAAGCTGTCATCATTTTTCCTCCGCTGTCAGTAGATCTCGTTGCATGTTTGTAGACCTAGAATGCTGCCCAGGAAATACCAAGTGACCCTCCGGCTAAGATTTCCTCTCGCTCAAGTACAGACAGTGAGAATGCCTGTATCACTGTAGTATTGCCCTGAATTAGAAGTTAGCAAGGGGCCGGTCTCCATGTTGGTCTCAGACATCGTCATTGAAGCTATTCTGGGTACAAAGCTGTGTGAAGCCCCCATGCCACCCAGAACTAACCTAAGCCTTAGTGGAATAGATTATGTATGAGACAAAGGAGTAAGAAATTCAAGCATCTGAATGAGCAAGAAGTCTATGTTTAGGTACCCTGTTCCTCGCGCTAGGCCCAACATTGATCCTTCCGGGCTTGGCTGGCGGAACTCATCTTATCGATAATGTCTGATAAGAACAGCCACGCACGATTCATACATTCAAGTCCCCTCATGTGTATTGCATACCAAATATCATGGGCAAACCACGGGTATGCTCTGACATTTTGATCAATAGGAATATGGGACTGACAGCTTGCTAGATGATAATACTGATTCGCCATGCTCAATCAGAAGGAAATAGTATGTACCACCAACCACTTGACCAAGGCAGAGGACTAACAGACTAGAGGACAGAGAGATCCACCAGACAGTCCCAGACCACCGCGTGAAGCTCACACCAGATGGCTGGCAGCAGGTACCGCCCACAAACACTCCAAGCTCCAACAGCCACAAAGCACTCGACTGACCCTTCTCTCCAAGGCAGAAGAAGCAGGCAAAAAGCTCCGCTCCCTCCTCCGCTCAGACGACACACTCCACTTCTTCACCTCCCCCTACCGCCGCACCCGCGAAACAACAGAAGGAATTCTCAACTCCCTAACCTCCAATACGCCCACCTCCTCCCCCTTCCCGCGCCACACAATAAAAGTCTACGAAGAACCTCGCCTACGCGAACAAGATTTCGGAAACTTCCAACCCAACTCCACAGAAATGGCTCGTATGTGGCAAGAGCGCGCAGACTATGGGCATTTCTTCTACAGGATGCCGAATGGGGAGAGCGCAGCTGATGCGTACGATAGGGTATCGGGTTTCAACGAGAGCTTGTGGAGGAGTTTTGGGGATGATTTTGCGAGTGTTTGTGTATTGGTTACGCACGGGCTTATGACGAGGGTGTTCTTGATGAAGTGGTATCATTTTAGCGTGGAGTATTTTGAAGATCTGCGGAATGTGAATCATTGCGAGTTCGTGGTCATGAAACTCAATCCTGACAATGGGAAATACATACTACAGAATCACTTGCGGACCTGGTCGGAGTTGAAGCGGGAGAGAGCGAATAGTAGGACAAATGATGAGCCAGCGAGCCCGATTCCAGTGCGGAAGCGGTGGGGCGGTTGTCATGATGGGGTTGATGGGGATGATTTTGCATGGAGGCAAAGGGCAAGGAGGCAGAATACCGTGGATCTGTTTCAGGACGACGAGAGCATGGCAGCTTTAGCTAAGGTGACGCACAGAACGCCCGAGCCGAGGGCTCGAGGGGAGGGTTTACAGACGCTTGAGACAGAGTCTAGGCAAACTGACGCCGTGAATGTGAAGATGAGCCCGCCAAGTCAGAGGAACCGCATCCTCCCCCCTGACCGGCTTGAGATTCTTCGAGCAAGCCGTGACGGAGGTGGGTCTTGCTCTGGGGCTGCGAGTCATAATCGCTCGGGCTCAGATGACTCGGAAGGAGAAGTTAAAGAGCGTATGAGAGTAGTGCCTGTTAGGAGCAGCTTGGCTATGGCTTTGAATGGGGAATTGGATGGGGAGGCGCCCAGGGAAAGAGTCAGAGCTGATGCGTTAGGTGATCAGAGCGATGTGGAGGATACAGAAGATGGTCAAGAGGATGCGAAAGATGGAGAGGTGGAGAGAATGAAGGCGAAGGGTAGGAGCTTCGAGCAGTCTGTTCGGTGAATGTCCATGATACCATGAATCTGAGGGATGCATTTGAGGAGTACAGTGGTATGCAAACGAGACATAAATACGAAGAGAACATTCAGCGTGCTGATGATACACTGTCATGCATGATCTACTTTGTGGACATCAGCTTTGTGGTACAATCATGTCTTCTGAGGGTTACAATCGTCAACTGCTTTAGTCTTCTCCACCTCCTCCCATGCTAGCTCCACCCGCCTGTTTTGCGGATTTTGCGCTGCAAATGTCATCCACCCGTAGTAGCAAGCATGCTGACTGTGATAGAATGTAAGCAAGTTTTTCTCGAGTGGTCAGAATGCACAACATACCTCAATAGCAGTTTTGATACTTTGTAGCTTCACAGCCTCTGGCTCCCAAACTCCATACTCTTTCATGTCTACCAGGGTCCCCTTATCTCCATCAATACCCCAGGTGCTCCCGCCCTCTGCATGCTTCGCCCTCAGTTTTGTCAAAACTCGTATAGGGCTGCTGCCACTATTCTGTATCAGCGTCCTCGGTATTACTTCCATCGCCTCTGCCACAGCTTTATAAGGCCATTGCTGTACCCCCTCCACCCCTTTCGCCATCTGCGCTAATCGCACCGAAACCGCCATCTCTGTAGCCCCTCCCCCTGGTGACAGACGAGGGTGAAACATCACATTACGAGCAACGGACATGGCATCTTGCAAATTCCGTTCAATTTCGTTGAGTATGTCTTTTGAAGGGCCGCGAAGGAGGATGGTGCATGCCTTGGGGATTTTGCACTGTGTGAGAAAAGTAAAATATTCGTCGCCGATCTTTTCAATCTCGAACAGCCCGCATTGAGTGCCCACGTCTGACTCGTGAAGATCTTCGACACGGTTGACAATAGTCGCGCCCGTGGCTCGGGCAACACGGTTGTTGTCTGTTTTTCGGACACGGCGGAGGGCGGTGATGTTGGCTTTGACAAGGAAGTGCTGGGCGAGGTCAGAGACCCCTTTCTCTGTAATCACGAGGTCGGGCTTGAGTGTTATGATGGCGTCGGTCATGTGTTTTACTTGCTCCTCTTCTATTTGCAGTATCCGATTCCAATCATCGTCCTTGCTAATTTCGATGTTCGTTTGTGATTCGCCCTTCTTGTATTCCAAAGGACAGTCGAGAAGGACCACGCGGGGGTTTTTGATTAGGCGACGCATCTTGGGGTGGGTGATATCTTTATTCAGCATTATTCCGTCAAGCACTTTGCTGTCTTCAATCTCTCCTCCAGGAATCTTCTCTACTTTCGCATAACGTTTTATATCCACTTCTTTCTTTCCACCGCCAACATCATGGGAAACGGTTCGCACCGCTTTAAGTGCGAGATTACACATGAGTTCTGACCACCGAGAAACAAATTTGGTGCCGATAGATGAGGATATTAACTGGTACATGGCTTTGTCGTCGTTGATATTCACAGGAAGGGAGATTTCTTCCATTATGTCCAGGGCATCTGCCAGAGCGCGTTTGAAAGCGGCGATTATGACAACAGGGTGTATATTGCGTTCGAGTTGAGGAAGGGCTTGAGCGAGGATCTCTCCAGCTAGATTCAGATAAGCACTTGACTATATTAAAGTGCAGGGCTCTACCTGCCTAATATTACGACCGTAGTGGTCCCATCTCCAACCTCCTCGTCTTGCGTTCGACTTAATTCTATCATACTCTTTGCGGCGGGGTGTGCAACCTCAATCTCTCGCAGTATAGCGTGGCCATCATTTGTAAGCACTATTCCTCCCATGGGATCCAGTAACATTTTCAGCATTGCCTTGGGCCCAAGACATGATCTTATAATGTCTGCCACCCTGCATTTGTTCAGTTCTGGAAGTGTGTTCTGGCAGCTTATAGCTTACGTCTTGGCCGCTGTGATATTCGATAGCTGTGCTTTGCGTCCCACTTGCCTGTCACCCGCCTGCGTGTCTATACGAGTAGGTTAGTACTGCGCATCAATTCCATGGGACGCCCAAGGCATGGGTAGTTACTCATTACGACCACCGGAGCCTGCATCTTGATGGTGGAAGACTGAAGACTTTAATGATGTCTCCTTCGACGAGGTCACAACTTAAGCAAAGCTACAATATCCTAGGCTCGACTTGGGATGCAGATATATGTATTTCCTTGAGCGCGTTTTTGGTGTGACGATATTGGCACACGCAGCTTTGATAAATCAACCAATAACTAGAGATCAACCGATCAGGATTAGCGTTGACGACCTCATGCAGGAATCCTGCTGTGGTTTATGTAAGTTTTAACATACAGTTGTAGCGCGCTTAGCATCCACTCCCACTTTGGACCTCCACTCCCCATCTATCATCTTGATTCACTTTCGTATACAATGATTATTTACCGTAGAAGCCGGAGTACCGATTCGAATTCCCGAAAAACTACATGATAATATTGACATTGATAAATATATAAATGAGTTGTAACAAGGATAGTCTCGGTACTGAAGATGTGGTCAATATGCTAGATCGGGAAGCATCTCAAGATCCTAACGTTACATATTGTCTACTTCTCATTCAAGACCGCTCATTCTACCATTTTCCCCTTCGAACCTAGTTAGTAGGCTGATGCTACTTGACTATCGATCTCAAGATGAGTTAGATCCTAGTAAGAGTCGTCTTGACTCCTCTAGAACAGGCGGTACAGAAAGTGGGAAGTTGGAGTATCTGGAGGAGGCATAGACAGTAAGTACTGAGCCAAAGACTTTACTGGAGCATTGAACCAGGTAGGATCTGCATTGATTTTTCTTTGCCTGCATGACTTGAATTATTCAACTGCTTGCGCTGTGTGTACGTCGTCCGCAACTCTCTGCATCCTTATAGACTTTGTCTGTTGTGATTAATTTATATGTAGATTTTGTCCTATACGGTGAACACTAATACCGACTTTCATGCGAATTCCGGATTGGCGAAAGACTTTTGATATTGAGTCCTGAACATATATGTCAGCAAATTGCGGTTGAGTCCAATCTTTGGCTCTTCCAGAGGCAAGCAAGGAGGAAAGGTTTTTGGCTGTTAATCGATATCATGGAGGTGGCAACCAAAGGCCCACCGAATTTTTTAGCTTGAGATATCTCTATAGAAGGAGGCCCATACAGACAAAATGAAAGTACGGTCAAACTCGACAGCGGCGAAGGTATTGGAATGAGTTGCATTAATACTCTTACCTCTCCCCGCATCATATCAAAATCAAAAGCCTTGCACCGCACCGCAATCTCTCCTTCCAAATTCATTACACATGCCTGCCGTTTCAAGCAAGTATGGGACAGCAAACCACATAGAATTGTGGTCAAACTATCTCATTTGCATCTGGAAATCTGCTTAGCTTATCTCTTGTCCATCAATGATCATCATCTTTGAGGAGTTTGAAGGGATCGCTATGTGGGATATGGGGAAGGAAAGCGTTGAACAGAATTTTTATCAGCACTTTAGGTCGTTCGAAGCACTTCAAGACACTCAAGCGTATTATTTTATGCATGGCTCAGAGAGATGGGTCTTGATCGCATGTATGCTAGCACAGACTCACTCCTCTTCGTCTGAAGAAGAAGAACCCTCTCCGAGTAAATCTCTGTCCTCCCAATAAATGTCCTCGTCAGGGTGCATGTCTGGCGTGAACATGTCCTCTTCACTGATGTGTAAATCTTCACAGGCAGGATGGGGATTGGTGAATTCTGGAGCACAAGCCACATTTTCGAAAAGTCCTTCAATGTCATTAACCAGAGGCACCCAATCATCACTGCCGATTAGAGGTCGTTCGATACAAAGGGTTTCCAAGCTGTCGATGCGATTCCTCAAAAACTCCAGCAATGACTCAGACAGTATGAAGGTTTCTCTGAAGTGGACGTGACGCAGTTTCGGCCAAGCAGCGTCTATGAACAGCTGAACCACATTCCACCAGGCCCGGCCATCGCAATGTTCGAAGTCCTGTGTGAGAATCCTCAAGGTCTGCAGATTTTTGGCATCACGCAACCAATGGGCAAGCTCCCACTACAAGATTTGATAGTTAGCGGTATAGCCCAAGGTAAATCTCTAATTGAAAGACAACCAGCTAGGGTAGGGTAAGACTTTGGAATGCGAAAGTGTCTCGAGAACCAGATCGGGATATGAAAGGGGCGTGCCGAAGCAGGAGCAATGCTGATCTATACGTACAGGACCCCACATTTGCCCGATCACATCATCTTCGGGGCCGTATGGAATGCTTAGTGTGAGATTTTGGAGTCTTTGCAGCGGTGGAATGTCGAATGTTTGTTCGGCTAGGAGTTCACGGTATCTATGGAGCTCGAGCGAAGCGATGTTGCTACCGACGGGTACACTGAGATGCAACATCTGTACAGCAAAGCAATAGTGGGCGCTCATGCGTTTACACGTTTCGGTGTCGGGTTCCAGAGTCTCCAGCACTCCGGTCTCTCGTTGTCTTCGGTTCGTAAGGCCTTGAGGCATCGATGGCCAGAGTTCGTGCGCGCCAAGCGACTTGATCGTGTGTAAGCGGGGAAGTTCGATCATGCCTATGTTATTCGAAAGGTATGTAAGTAGACCAGGAAATGATCCGTCCATGACGCTCAACACCTCCTGTTCCCCCTTGTACCAGGACTGATAACTACTATATCGGCAACCCTTCCTCGAGACTACGGCTCCGAGGCTTACTCCCCATACACACTCTCTCCATTCCTTGATGTCTGAGTATATGGGGAGATACTCCAACGTGGCAACTTCCAACTCTTCGGCATATTGGGCTAGACGTTGGCATTGTGAGATGCGGCGAAGCTTCTTCCAGCTGTCGGGAGTTTGATACACAAGCAAAGTTTTGTAAAGATACCTTGTAGCCTCAACAGTGAGGAACGGGGTTACAAGCCTCAGAGCTTTCAATGTGCTCTTATCATGTTCGAAGTGTTGACAGATCTCAGCCAATACTTCAGGAGGTAAAGTAGCCATGCTGTTGGCTTCCAAGGTATCAGTCGCTGTGTCTCTGTAAGATTAATCCATGGAAGATGCAGCCGTTGTTTAAGTGAAGGGGGAATGAACAAGTGAGGTTTGAAATTGTCGGCGGTGTTTAAAACGCTGTTCACTTCTGGAGTGAACCTGCAAGCACAGTGAAGACTGTTAGATTAGGTCGCCTACACCTGTCCTTTAAATATAACACATAAGTGTTATTCCTCTCTATGTATATAAAGAGGGGTTTCCTCCTGGATAGTTTTCTTCCCAAATGCATTCATTTCTTAGTTTTCAAGTAAGACGGCCCGAGTGGTGAAGTCTGGTGGCGAGCTTCTACTAACTCTCAGTCATCCAGTTCTGAATCAAGGCCACGATTTCATCATTACAAAATTTCTGATAAATCGCAGTTGTCAAGTATGTCTATTTGAGTTGCTGCAGCTAGCGTCTCCCCGTAGCGGTACTTTAGCCATTGACTGCTGCCTGACTAGCGGATCGGTCGGCCTGTGTTGAACATCATTGCTGAATATGGCTGGGTCCAATCAAATCTCCTCCTTCGGTACAGGTTTTGCAGGTTCCTTGTCATCGGAAGTGGTCGACTTATCCTCTTTCGCAGTCTCATTCCGGTCCTGTGCGGCTTCCGCTTCCTCCTCGCCGCTCCTATTAGACTTAGAAATAGAATTAGAGCTGTCATTCTTGCCGAACTCGAACTCGAACTCGTACAAGAAGTCACATCCTTCCTCATCATCCTCGTCCTCAGGAGCCAGATAGAGCGGCCTCTCAATGGCTCTGGTCCAGAACATCGCAGACTTCTGACTGATCTTTCCCCCTTGATAGACACGAGCCAAAGCCTTAAAGAATTCTCGGGCGTCCTTTTCGAGCCCCAAGACCCTGAGTGAGCGAAGGATACGCGTGATCCGCAAATGGTTGTGATTGAACCTCCTAACCCAATACTTCGATGCTTCATGGTAATTTGCGCCATTAACAACATGGAAATCTTCCAGCTCTACACCACAAGTCAACTTAGGCGAGAATTCAAAACCATAGAATTGAAGCATTCGCTCTAGAGAGGAGCGAAGCTGAGCCTGTAGTTCTGGCCTGGAGCGAAAGGCGTTGAACGTTGCCTTGTCGATCACTGGTGCTGCTGGGTTGAATGGAGATCCTTCTGGTAGAGGAAAGAGAAGTTGAATGTAATCATGATGATACTCGAGCTCGTCATCATCCCAAGCTATGATTGAGGATCTAGCTCTGCCTCTTCTGTCCTTTGCCTGGATATCCGGATCGTAAAACCGGACAATGAATGGCTCCGTAGAATGTTCAGACGCCATGGAATGTGATTTTGCCGGTGAGATTGCAAATTTGGTTTTAAGGCAATGGATATCTCTATGGCGGAGAAAGGATGAGGAAAATGATATCGAACGTTAGGTAAGTTGGAGGAGGCGGTAAGCGGAGTTGACACAAAAACGTTCTTGCCACTTTCTGCATGAAAATGAAACTTATTACTTCCTTTCCTCTGAAACACTCTATACGGTGTGTCCGAATATGGCTTCTAAATTCGTATCATAAGCTTATCCGATCCGAAAAGCGATCAGTGTGTTGGACAAGAAGCGGAGAGCTGTGGCTTCCCCGCAGCGGCCCTGCCTTAATCATTTGGCCCCAGCGATCCTTAGTTTTGTTGCTCTATGGGCCTATTCAAAGGGCGAGGTTTGAACGGGTAATCACCAACAAGTCCTTATTTGAATCGCCTAGCTGACTTTTCTACATTGCGCAAGTATGATCCTACATCTGGATCCGAGCTAACGGTGATAGATCGCCTGCAAATGCTCTACAGTGAGGGTCGCCTTGCAAATAACGTCACGCCTGTGGCATTAGATCTTGTTGACCTTGATTTCTGGTGACGTATCCTCTCGAGGCGTCAAGAGCTCTTCCTTCACCTTCGTCGCAAAGCCCGCGGCTATAGTGCCTCTTCCACGACCCGGGTATGGATTCTCTGAGTTTCATCTTCACTCATCTGAATGAGCATTTACATCGGCAATCTGCATATATCTCTGTGGTTTTATTTTTGGCCCCCTCATGGACTTACTCTGGCGCATTCAAAACCGCCTGAGCAATTTGTGGATGGTCGAGCGACGAGAACATATCCGGTATCTTCAAATCGGCTACGACCTTCGATGTCTCTCGTTGTGGCTTTTTGGGTATTAGCGTATGTAGCAGCGGAGGAGAATTGGCTTGTGGTAACCGCTTTAATAGCTGGAGAGAATCATTGGTCTGCGTCGAAGGGAAAGTGTCGAGGAGGGTGAGGTAGTTCGATGAAACTCGTCCGGTCTCTCCGGTCTCCTTCCTCCCGTGCCACCAAAGTCCTTGCATCTTAGAGACCTCGAGGACTTCAGATCGATGGAAGCTGAGTTGATTCGGATGCTGGGATGCCGCTTGGAATGAGGCTATTGCTCTTGCTAGATATCTAGGCTCACGTCGTCTATGATTCGGGTGTGTGACTTGGGTCGAGGAAGATTTAAATTTCGCTGACACCCATGCCCTTTGGTAAGACTCGCTGTTGATGAAGTATGAGTCTAAATCGACCTCAAGATTTGCCGCCGCAAATGCAGCCTGTTTGGGGGAATGGCTCTCTGTTGGTATGAAGTGGCCATTTGGCCTTGCTCTAAGTCGATCTACACTGAATGCCAGCCTGGCGAAAGTCTTTCGGCTTTGTTGACCAGTGAGGATGTCCATCATTTCAGCTTTGCACTCGCTATCAAAGTTAGCAGATTCAAGGAGAGAGACAGAAACTGACCCACCTAATCAAGGCTGAGTGCAGGAAATCCAGGGCAGGAATCAGAGCGGAAATGCGCAGAAGTGCTAGCCTAACATCAGACGCATCCCACAGCAGTACAAAGTGAGCCTTGGTAGTCCACGGCCGACAACTATCCAGGCTCTCATTGGTTAATCCTTGAAGCTCTTGAGTAATAACAGTGAAGATCGATACACAAGCCTCCATCGTCGATCGCAGAGTCTTGCCGGGAAGCTCTTCGCTTGATTCCCATTGCGCGGCTCTGCACGGTCTCCAGAGCATTATCTGCTGGAATTTGTGCAGTGTGGTCGCTACACAGTCGAAATCTGTCTTCGCGGAGAGTTCAGAAACGCTGATGGCTTTAAAGTGGGTGCTCACATCGCTGTAAATTTGCAGAGCTTTGATGCTGCTTGCAACAACAGAGGCAGCTATACTAACAATGGATAGAGGACTGGGCATGGCTACCAGATCACAAAATGCATAGCACAGCAGGAACTGAAACGTCAAGAGCTTCACTTGAACACATCTCTGGATTTTTTGAACGTGGCACCTCTCCTGGACATGGGTGGAGGGCCGGTTTTAAGGGGGGAAAAGGATTCATTGTCTCAGAGCGCCTTCCAAACACCTGAAATCCTTGCAAACGGACGAGGCTGATGTTAGCTGGAACTAGAATCTAAACGAATCAAGCGAGATTAGAGTTCTAGCGGGCAGGACGATGCAGGAGTATGCAGCGGCTCAGCCATGCTCCTGAGTCTTCCACACAAATGTAAGAGCATGCATGCCAAACATCCTACCTATATCTTGTGACCTCTCAAAGACCTCGCACTAGTGTCAGAGATGGAGCCGCCATGTTCCAGTATCCCAAACACCGCATCTCGAGGTACGCGCGCGATTCGCGGGTGAGAGAAAGTCGAACTATTGTTTCGTCCATTAACTTCCGCCAAAGTTACTATAGGGCTATGGGAAGATTTTTAATCCCTCTGCGACTCCCGGTAATAGTATCGACAAAGCAGCTCCGCCGCTCATACGACATTCTCCATCATGGATGAGCCTGCGTGGAGTACAGCCTCTCTCGCCTCTCTCGCCTTTCGCAAAGAGCCCCTAAAGCGGCCCCGGGCCGCGCCTTAGGCCATTCTATTCTAGGTCACAGCCCACCGAGCCACCCTGCAGACAAGCATCGCCAACCCAGCATGATGCTACGATATCGACCGTCCCCAACGGCATAATGAAATTTTCCCCTTCCACCCCACCCTGGCACGCCCACCTGACCCTCGACCTCTTACTCTACGTCCTCAGCGTGACGCTTTTCCACCCTTTCCTCGCAGCCCTCATACCTCTCTGTCTCCGCGCCATAGCCACTCCCTATACCTCGCCATCATTTATATTAACCGCCGCATTCGCGATATGCGTCTCCCTATACCAAGTCTTAGACAATTTTAATAAGCGAGTCGCATTTGGCGCGCCTAGGACAGTCAATTGGGAAGATGAGGTCGTGGTGATAACCGGCGGCTTAGGAGGACTGGGAAGTTGTCTGGCCGAGATATTTGCACTAAGAGGGGTGGAGGTTGCGGTATTGGATGTTGCTGTAGGGGATGAGGATGGAAAAGAGAAGGAGGGCGTGAAGTTTTATAAGTGTGATGTTGGTAATTTTGAGGAAACAGGGGACGTATGGGAGAGGGTTGTGAAAGACTTGGGGACGCCTACGGTCCTCGTCAATAATGCTGCTGTCGTCGATGCTAAATCGATCGCGGAGATGGGAAGGGAGGATGTGGAGAGAACGTTTGCTGTCAACACGGTCGCTCACTACCACCTGGCCAATCTGTTTCTTGCGCCGCTTCCACTAGAACAGAGGGGTGGAACAATGGTGACTGTCTCCTCGGTGCTCGCACATCTGGGCGCCAGTAACTTATCTGCATATACAGCATCAAAAGCTGCACTGGTTGCGTACCATAATTCCATTACTGCCGAGCTCGCGGACCGGACACCGGAGATCAAAACTATACTCGTCGCACCTGGGCAGCTAGATACGCAGCTGTTCGGGAACGTAAAGCTACGCGGCTGGCTGAGGAATTTCTTTGCGCCGGTGGTAGCAGCTGGGGAGGTTGCGGTAAGGGTTGTGGAGATGATTGATGGAGGAGAGGGTGGAGTGGTGTGTTTGCCAGCTTATGCAAGGTGGATTGCTTGGTTTGGGGTGTTGCCGGTGGGGCTGCAGAGGGTTCTGAGGGGCTGGAGTGGGGTTGATAGTGCATATGAGCAGAGCATAGCAATGGGTGAGGAGAAAGAAGGGTTGGAAGAGGAAGGGAAGAAAGGCAAGGGATAACAGCGGTAGCAGTGGCCTTGCAGGAGCAGGTTCTTGGTGAGGTTTTTGTGGAATACATGTACATGAATGGACAGCCATTGCCTACGTCCCTCGTTCACACGTTGCATGCTATGTATACACCAGAAGAGTACCTCTTCCTCTCCCATCACCCCTCAAACCTTCTGCTTGGCCATCCACTCCTCAGCATCATCCTTATAACCATCTCGCCACCTACTCAACGGCGGCCTCTCATTCACAATATCCCCCACCCCCCACAACATCCTCTTCTTATCCATCTCCGTCGTAACACCATCATCCGGACAAACAACATAAAACACACCCTCCCCCATCTTC
>QKZZ01001035.1:0-12902 GCA_003521265.1 Cetradonia linearis
GGGGGAGAGGAGGGCGTGAAAAGGGTAGAGGAATCGTGCTGTTGATGGTCAACGCATGAACCGCTTTTCGTTGGATTGAGTGAGGTTGAAAGGTCCAGCTCTATTTCGATGGAACTGTGTGGACAAGGAGAGCATGATCTTTGCCAATGTCGCCGCAGGTCTTACGCTTTTCGCTCAGAGCCTTCAAGAACTCATCAACCAACGTGAGCAAGATAGATGCCGGACTTCATTTGTAGTTTGTGTATGACACACACCTACTACACCGGCATTGAGAATGCAGACACATTGTGGTTGAAATACAACTATGTATGTCCTGGCCGACCAGAAACACCGAGGGGGCGAAATTCGACCAGGATAATACCACTACGTTGATGAACGCTACTAGCTCGCAGCCAATGCATGTCGTGTTTGTATTGACACAATTTACCCCATGCCTATGATTCAGCATTTGTTTGGGTGTGTAGAGCCATGGAATAAAGTCCGTTCGCTTTGATGCGAGGACGCTAATACCTCCTGTAGCCTTCTTTTTAGAGCTCCTCTGTGTTCGTACAGGCACTGTACAAATGTGACAACTATCTGTACAACATGAACTGATACTCTTACGGTTGATATATGTAGTCATCTATTTAACGTTCGTTCAAGAAAGTTGACTCCTCATGACGATAGCAACGTGTAAGCCGCATAGATAATTGGTCGCAAGCAATTATGTATTAAAGGAATGTAGCGTAGCATACAGTGCACGGCGTATGCTTCGCGTCGACAATGTAGATCAGGTTTCTGGAAACTTACATAGAACCCGCAAGGGTATACGCATGATGCTAGCCTTTGTCCAACCCAACGCCACCGCTCAAAGCGCATGCAATTGCAGGCCAAGATACTTAGATGCCTGGAATAAATAACAAAGCTCCTTCATTCTTCTTCCTCGTGTGAGGTTTGATTGCAAATAAGAAATTCAGGATGAGAAGATCGCTGGGAGCCAAGATGTGCGCTTCGCAGGCGAGGCTTGATGTCTCAGTCAGCGGTGGCTGGCTGTGAAGGTTGAGAAGCAAGCTCACCTCCTTCGACAGGCTTGGCCTGATCCTGAACCTCTGGAACAGCATCCGCCTCGTCTCTAGGTAGAGACTCCGACTCTCCGGGGGCTGATATTCCACCCTCAGCTTGCTTCCTTTTCGCTGCAGCCCCCTCCCGCTGTTTCTCCCATGCCTCTCGCATGTTCTTTTCATCTCTGGCTTTACGAAGCCTTTCCGCCTCCTCCACACCACCGCTCTTCTTCAGTCTTCCTTCATCGACGAATTGGGCGACTTCTTTCGTAAACTCGCCTTCACGCCGGATTTCGAGCTCTCTTTGCCTTGCTTTCTCTGCACGCTCTATCGCTTCAAGCCTTGTCTCGTGATTAGGTCGCAGAGCTCTGACCTCGCCAAGAACCCCGTCCTTGGCCTTCATTGGATCAATGTCCGGATCTGATGCTATACCTGCTAAGACTTTTGAGGTGTTTCGTAGAGCAACCCCACTGCCTTGCTGGGATTGGAGGTTTTGTTGTTTTGTAGCTTGTTCTACAAGAGCGAAGGTCCGGGTAGCCTTTTCGAGATCGTCTTCCAGATCCGCTACAAGTTCCTCCTGCATGGTCAACAGATCCCTATCGTCACATACGAGCTGGAGTTCATTCTCCCAGATCTTGGTCCAGATCGGCTTCTCTCTCCTAAGGAACTGTTGCATCTTTTTAAGGTTTGCTGTGGCACTGCTAATGTTCTTGTTGACTGTTTCCAATTGTCGAGGTAGTGGTCGCACTCCACGCATGACAACGTCCTTACGTAGATCTTCTACAATATCTTGTAGATCATCGACACGTTGGACAATTTTCTCTGAATCTTCACCAAGCGACTTCTTGCCGCGATTGACGTAAGCTCGTCCAGTCGAAGCATCCAAAGTTGGCATTACGCCTTCGATAGTCATAATTTTGATTGAAGAGGCATTATTTTGCACAGTATTCATTGAAGCATTCATATCGGAAACAAGAGATGAGAATGTCTGACGGACCACTGCGAGATCCTGCCGTAAGTCTTGAATGTTCGTAATTTTCTCTGTTGGAATTTTCGAAGCCTTGGAAGAAGCCGAGGGTGTAGCACCGTTGAGTCTTGGTTTGTCGGAAGTCCGAAAAGGCGTGGAGATTACCTTGGGCGTCATCGACAGCCGTGCCATCTCCCTGGATGTGTCTTGCTGGCGCTCGGTAACTCGTTGCAAAATTGTCTGTTGTCCATCAACAACAGAGCGGACGCCTTCGACCATCTTCCTTAAGCCCCCAAGGCCTTCGTCGATGTGCTTCTTGACTTCGTCGAGTACTTCAATATTTATCACTAGGACAGATCGATCTTTCACGTCACGAAGATCTTCCAACTCATGACGTACGCCGGAAACTGGATCTTGAATATAGATCTCTGGTAGATCATTTCCATTACTGTGGGTGTTCCATGCAAATTTCTCGATGAAGGCAAGTTGAAGCCGTGCAATTGATAGATCGTTCGAGCCCTCTGGAAGCACAAACTTCTTGATCTTTGATTTGTATTGTAGGAACAGCGTGAGTTCCTTGCCTGGTTGTGGAGATTGCTCTGGTACAAACTGTTGGGCAGCCTGACCCTCGTTCGATTGCGGCGAGATGCTTCTTTGGTCGGCGGATCCACGCTGTTGGCGCTTGCCTGGTTCTACATCGTCGATCTCGGTCGCGCTGTAGGCTTGCAAGCCATCAACAGGGCTTGTTAATGTTGCACCCATTCTTGGGTATTCAGAATCAAGACTTCTATCAGCAGTTGCTTCATTTGGTGCCTTCAATACGGGCGTTTCATGATTCCCCAGCTCAGCGGGAGTCCTCGTACTACGTACTTCATTGCTTTGTACGCTCTCCTCAGATATTCGATTACTTTTGGACGGCGATGGCTCTGCGGTGTGATTAGATTTCTGCCGGCTCAGTATGCCTGATCCTCGAGTTCGCACAGCGTTCAACGACTCTCGTACATCTCTGCCCCGATTCGGTATGGGACTATTCTGAGTAGGAGGTAACATGGGAACGCCGTTTGGAGAAGCACCCAAATGTTTTGATATCTGGTATGCTGAGTATCTTCTCGACGCCCGTCTCTCCAGATCCCCTCCCCTTTGTAGTGCAGCCAGTGCATCCTGCTGCTTTGGTGGCGGTGGAGGCGGCGGTTGCATTATTAAGAAGTTGTCTCCCCTTTGCGATAGTGGTCGTTGTATTGTCGGTGGTTGCTGAAATTGTTGCATTTCACTATCGGAAGGGCTTGGTGAAAGGACTGAGTTAGACTGCGAGGTGGAGGATGTGAAGGAATAATCTGAGAGAGATACCGGAAAGTGCCTCTGACTCTCATGGTTAGAACCTCGGTTAGATGCATCAGCCACTGTACCACCATTATTATCACGCGTATGCTGAGACGAGGTGAATCGAGGAGGCGCTTGATCGTCTCCGTTGGCAGAATCCGTGTTTGTGTATTCCCCTGCTGGCGTACTGCCGCTTCCAGTCCGTCGCTCCGAGCCACGCCCACCTGATCGTCTAGCCGGAACATCTTCCAGCATCTGCGTCAGACCGGTGTTGAGACTATTCGAGCTCGTCGAAGGACTGGGGCCGCTCTCCTTCACGTTCTTCGCTCGTAGCTTCTGCTGTTTCCTCTTCAAGCCATGAAGAAGGGTAATGATGATGTCTCTGATCTTGGGTAAAAACCTATCTAAGCTGGCTGAGCTTGCTTCTTGGCTCAGTGTCTCTTCTAGTATGCTCCGTAGCAGTTCTGGTACAGGCCCAAGATCGCTTGTATCAACACCAATGCCATTAAATGCACGACATGCAATGTTGAATTCGTAGCCAAGGCGGACGTAAACATCGGAGACTTCTCCTTCTGTTGCAGTGTGCCTCGACCATTGTGTAAGGGTTTCAAGCAATTGTTTCGTAGCTATCAAGAGATGAGTGACGCTCTTCTCGATCTGAGAAAGTTGTTGGCCGGGCTGAACGTTGGCAATGAAGTTAGTTGAATGTCAACACTCAAGAGGGATTCAACCCCGCCACAAAGTTCTGAACATACATTCTGCCTACGATATGCCGATCCTCTAGAAGAGCCAGACGAGGTACGTTGACCTGGCTGGGCCTGAGCAGAGTTGGTAGAGCCCGCTGGAGGTTGAGGTGGTACGGGTGGTTCGACAGCAGGGGACCTCTTCTGACTTGAGCGCTGTGAGTTTGAATGAGCTTGCATTGTTTTCACTCCTATGCCAGCCGGCAGATACAGCAGCGACAGGCTTTGCTGCAACTAAAAACGCTTCATAAAGGCTCTCATCGGTGGTAAAGTCCGGACGAGGGGTAAGCATCAGAGGTATTTCACTGTTGGTGGTACTATACCCAAGTACCTCGCAGAAGATACGGTAAAAAAGAAGCCTTAGCCGCTTCGGGCAGAAGTGGCCCGGGGGAAAGTCGACACTTCACATTGCTCCACAAGCTTGCAGACCCGAACACATTACACGGACTCATTACACCCATCAATCGTTGGTCTTCTCTATACCTCACCAGCAAATACAGTCAACTGATACATACCATCAGAGCTCCCACTAGGAACTGTATGGGAGCAAATCCTGTCTTGTTTGGCTTTGGCTTGCCAATCTGAAGGAAGGCCGCTATAGTTCACCCGTCCGGGGCTCTTCCCGACGAAGCCTGATCCCTAACCTAGCTCCAACCCCGAAACATTTTGATTGAGTGTATCATCTTTCAACATCAACTCCTGACGCTCGACGCAATTGACGCCGGTCTTGCTACTCACCAGAACCAAGGTCCATCACTTATTTGGTACACACTTTTCAGGATCCTGCCACATTTTGCATCATCTACGACCAGCAGGTACCCGGTCACGGGTTGACCGCTGTCGGGCAACGACTCCAGACTTTGTGAGACAATGGCTACCACAATGGTCAATGGAGGTCCTAATACAGGAAGTGGCAATCCAAATGCCATGCAAGGTGTTGGGAAGCAACAGTCTAAGCATCCTGGCGGCCCTGGCAGCAAGATCACCGACAACAATCGAAAACAGGCTGGCAACCCTATAGACGGGGCTCAATCGTAAGACATAATTTCTTTACTGCAAATATGCATTGCCACTTCAAGCAACATCCTTCATACACGAGACAATGTTGTCCCCTGCGTTCAATAATATGAATTTGTCTTCGCTGCGTCTTGGCGAACTGGAAGTACCAACGCTGATCTGCAATGTACAGACATAACATCACTACGAACGCCTGGAATGGCAGGAATGATACGCTAAGGCATGGTGCACAGTCAAATGGTTCTGGATCACAAAGGAAGTATACTCCTAGCAAAACTACAATGGATCAAGACCCAAGTCAACCAGAGAATAGCGGAAGCGACCGCCTGCTATTCCTGCTTGGAAACTGCATGGTATGCTCTTTGAACCCTTAAATCCTGGATGTGAAACAAATCTGATATATCCACTTTCCAGGGTCTTTCTGCTGACGTTACCTTGGCCAATGGAGATATATATACGGGCATTTACTTTGGGGCATCGCTGGATACAAACAGACCTGCTCACATACTCAAGATGGTGCAACATCTGAAGTCACCTGGCAAGGGAGAGAGCAATGGAGCTCACGAAGATGCATCTGCCTACATCGGAGCTGGGGAAGATCACGCCATGTCTTTCGAATTCAAGGATGTCATTGACCTTGCCTTTGAAGAAGTCTCCTTTAGCACACAAGATAAGACACAGAATGGTAAGCTTACGGAAGTGCGCTGGAACACAAAGGACTAACAATATCACCACAGGTTCTACTGCTGGATTCCGTACCGACACTGATATTTCAGGGAGTCTTGCTCCGCGGGAGCGCGAACTTCAGCGGTGGACTTCCTCTGCTGAGACCGATGTTGATCTCTCTCTCGAGCAGTCAGTGTCAGGCTCGGGCGAAGCATGGGATCAGTTCAAGGCCAACGAAAGGCTTTTCGGCTTAAAGACAGACTACAATGAAGAGATCTACACCACAGCCATTGACAGATCAAACCCTTCATATCGCGAGCGAGAGGCCAGAGCTCAGCAATTGGCACGAGAAATTGAAGGATCTGTAGCAAAAGATGCTCACACCCGAGAAGAGCGTGGTATAGTAGATGACCATGGTGACCTCGATGAGGAAGCGAAGTGAGTGTTGCACCTATTGATAATCTCAACGCTTTACTAAATTTACTGCAGGTACAGCGGCGTTCACCGCCAACTATCGGACTATCCTCCTCTTCAGTCCTCGCAGACAAACAAATATATGCCGCCAGCGCGCCGCCCACCAAGCGGTAAACCGACTGTACCAGGTGCACCAGTTGATCCAGCCATCATATCTTCTCAGATTGCTCGGACAGATGCCATTCCTCAAGTACCAAACCCTACTGCGGCAAAGCCTGCTAAGAGCAATACCGAAGCCATGGGCTCCGGCGGTACCACGTCAACAGAAGCTAAGCAAGAAGTAATCAAAGATGTTCCTCAAGAAAAGGCACCCATTACCAACGAAGCACGCTCGATCGAAGCGCCCAAAGCACAAGTTCCCAATGCTACAGCAAGTGTAGAGACAGAAGCCCTGCATGCGTTTCAAAAGTTTGCGCACTTGGAGAAGTTTAGAGTTGCAGAGGACCGACGAAAGCGGGTAATGCAGGACAAGAACATCAAGCTCAACGATCTAAAGAAGTTCTCCACCAACTTCAAGCTTCATACACCTGTTCCGAAAGATCTGGTTCCCATCCTAGCTAAGGATACTGCAAAGCAAAATGAGATCGTAGAAAAAGCTCAGCGCGAGGCAGAACAAAAGGCTGCCGCTCCCGTGAAAACTTCAGCTATTTCGGGAGATCAAGTATCATCAAAAATGGTCACGGATCCGAAAGTTGATAGAGCGCGAGGTGCACCGAACAATGTCACAGGCGAGCGTCAAGATTATGTGCACTCTCGTCAAGGTCTACCACCACGAGGACCACAGGCAGGCATGCCCTCTCGTGATAAGAACTTCCCGAACCTATACCCCAGCTCCCCCAGTGGTCAAGGATTGCTCAGTCATCGCCTAGCCGACAACCATGGTAGGCACAAGGCTGGCACGCAAGGCTCTGTCCCCACGCCTTTGCCTATCCTACCTATTCACGGGGCTCAGAAGCCTCCCAGCCGCCCTTCGATAACTGCTGCACCAGTTCCGGGCTCTCACACACCGATCCGGACTCCAACCTCTGCAGCTTCTGCCAAATTCAATGTGAAGGCCCCAGACTTTAAGCCTAACCCTGCCGCCAACGCCTTCAAGCCGACGAGCGTTGCCAGTGCTACCTCCAGTCCAAGATCGAATGCTAATCCTAGGCCAATGTCTCGCGCCCCTACACCAGGCGATTTCTTCGGCAGCAAACAGCCATTACCTCCAGTAGAGAGACCTTCGATTCTGGAGCATTTCAACCCATTGAAGCGTCTTAAGGAGAAAGCACAAACCGAGAACAAAACCAAGGATTACGCTGCCAATGGTGGAATTGTTTATGCTCATGCAACGCCTGTCACTTGGAGCCAGGTGCAAGATGATGGAAATTTCAAGTCGTACAAAGACATGTTCGAAGATATATCGCCAGTATCACGCGGTGCCACACCTCAGCATCATACCTCCTCTCCCCTTAACCCAGCTCTCCTACAGCCGCTTCCACAATTACAACACATCTCGCCAAGCGTTCCTCATGTACAGGCTCCTCCGCAGCCACATTATCAGGGCCCACCCCAACCACATCATTACCCTGCATTGACACATCCATTCGATGATCAGCGTATGCATCCGTCTCCGTCAGCAGCACCAGCGTATGGAACGCCTCGCATGCCACCTGCATACGTATATCCGCAACCGATGGGCCAGCCTATGCAGTACTCTCACGGCCAACCGATCCCGTCCTTCATGGGCCCTGGCGCCCCACAGCCCTCGAATTTTAGGCAAATCCACGGAAGTGCTACATATGGACATTCTCCTGGACAACAATTCGCAGCTCCAATGATGGTCCATAATTCCTCGCAAGGAGGCTACATGGCCCCTCATGCTATGCCTGGTCCCCAGATTCCAATGTTTGCCCCTGGGCAAACTCCGTACACTGGGCAGTCACAGCCACCCAGTGGATATCCTAGTCCAGGTAGAGGTGCACCCATGATGATGCATCAAGGATCTTACCAAGGGCACAATCCCCCTGTATTCATGAATGGCCCCGCATACGGGACACCAGTATATGCACAGCAACAACCACCACATAGTAAGCTTCTGAGGTCCAAATAGCATCTATAACTAACTGTTCTTAGCTGCTCCAATGCGAGGCTATGCGTCTCCACAACCCCCTTACAATCAAAGCCCTCAGCAGCAGCAGCACTATCCGCCTCCCATGGGCCGTCAACCGAGCAACAATTATGGTCACCACCCACAATACCAGCCTATGCAGGGGCAGCATCCTCCTCCGCCCGGTGGTGCTATGGAAGGGGGCGAGGTGATGAAATGAAGGAGCGGTGCCAATCGCGGAGATATCTGTCGTCAGGCAGGACTCTGCACGGCACGCCGCTTGCAAACTAATATTGACGTTTAGCCAAAGGGAAGCCTCAGCCACAGCGTCCGACGGGACTGGACATTGACTACGCATTATTGTTCTACCTCTTGCACGATTTAGCGGCATCATCATACCCGTGGCATTAGCGAAGGGCGTTCTGGTGGTACAGGCTACGCGTCCCGCCAGTCATCAATAGGGCTGGAATTTCATCGATAAGGGCCGGAATTAGGAGGAATGGTGGGGTAGATTTGGAAGGAACATGAAGAGATCTATCGATATTGACAGCCGTTCTAACCAATGACCGTGCAACTCAGGAGTTCGTAAGCATTGAAGGAGCAAGCGAGCTCGAGTAGCATACGTGAGGGTGGTGGCAGGGAGGGATGAGGATGGAGGTAGCTCATACTCATGCTTTATACTCATGGCTAGTTAGCATCAGTAGTCAGGATAGCAGAATAGCAGGACAGCCGAAAGAAGCAATACCTAGATAGCTGTGGCAGTTCAGCTCATGATCCTCATTCAAAGATTGATTGATCGTCGGAATGCTCTTTGCCTCAGTCAGTAAGGTATTGCATAGACAGTCTCAGCCGAAGGGACATTGCATAAGTATAATTTCACAAGGCTGCCGGCTTGCCAACAGCCACCGGATCATCCCATCGTTGTGTTCCGTTTGGCTGTTAAATCCGCCGGCGATTGGGATATTTTTTCTCTCAAGCCAACCAATAGCAACAATGTATTTTGTGCAGAGCTCTTGCCGACCGAGGTCACTCTTTCCTCTGCGAACAATTACAGAACACATAATATACCTCAAGTTACCAGGCATCCCCCATACTCGCATTCCTCACGACTGGCGCCATTTCATTGTATTCTTCTACCAAGTCAGCTATCATATTTTTTTGATCTTCAGGAATCACGACCACCTGCCATCAGCGTCCGGTCGTTGAAGCGGCCCGCAACAACACAACTCAAAACATAACTACAAATAGCCCCCAGATCCTTCAATTCTTCTCAATCCGCTAGGACTGCTCGCCTCAACGTCAAAAGTGCCATCTGCCGCGTACAACTCACAATGGATGTTGTCGACAGAGACCTTGAGAAGGCTGAAATAGCAGCTAGTCCTGATCGATTTCCCCAAGACGCATACTTCCCAGAGGGGGCTTCCAAATTAGAACACCCTCCAGATGGAGAACCAATGCAGAAGATCGAAAGACAAGCGACAACTTCGTCCATCTCTTCCAGTTCATCCGCTTCGGTCGTTCGTGAAGAGATGGCCATATCACGCGCGCAAACACAGCGAGATCTTGAGAGACATCCAACCGAGCTGAGTCGCATAGAGACGCAGAGAACGCAGCATAGTGGTACTGTAGGGAGGACCATCACATCACGGAAGTCCAAGAAGCCTTTGCCTGCCTTTGGCGCAGGGAAAGATTATCCTCCACCGTTGCCGGATAAGGAAGACTATGTCGTGGAATTTGACGGGCCAGATGATCCATTGCATCCTCAGAATTGGCCCACAAAGAAGAAGTCAGCCCATATTCCGGGCTCCCTATCAAAGCGTGCAAATTGCTAATACTGCAACTAGGATCTATCTCGCAGTTATACTTGGATATACCACGTTGACGGCAGCCTTCGCCAGTAGTGTCTTCTCTGCAGCTACTGCCACTGTCGCTGAAGCATTTGGCGTTTCTACAGAGGTCGGAATACTTGGATTGTCGCTATACGTGCTCGGTTTTGCAACCGGACCACTTCTATGGGCACCGTTGTCAGAGTTGAGAGGCAGGAAGCTACCATTGATGATCTCCATGTTTGGCTTTTCCATCTTTTCTATCGGGACTGCTACAGGGAAGGATCTTCAGACTGTGCTCATTTGCCGCTTCTTTGGTGGTGTCTTCGCTTCCTGCCCGCTGGCGGTCGTTGCAGCCGTCTTTTCAGACATGTTCGATAACAAGACGCGAGGTCTTGCCATTACTGTTTTCTCTATGACCGTATTCACCGGACCTCTTCTAGCTCCATTCATAGGCGGCTTCACAGTGATGAATCCAGGCCTAGGCTGGCGATTCACAGAGTATTTTGTTGCGATAATGGGCTTCCTAGCCCTCGGTCTCAACGTCCTTTTCCTCGAGGAAACCTATCCACCAGTCGTCCTAGTCGAAAAGGCCAGCGATCTACGTCGCCGTACTCTGAATTGGGGCATTCATGCCAAACAAGAAGAAATCGAGGTTGACTTTCGTGAACTCGTCACCAAGAACTTCAGCCGTCCGCTACGCCTGCTCGTAACAGAGCCTATCGTGCTCCTGCTGAGCATTTACATGGCCTTCATCTACGGCCTGCTCTACCTTTTCCTCACTGCCTACCCCATCGTCTTCCAAAAAATCCACCATTTCAACCCAGGCGTTGGCGGCCTCCCGTACTTTGGAATGATCCTTGGCATGTTGCTAGCTGGTGCTTACATCGTCTACACCCAAGCCGACTACAACAGGAAGCTCGCTGCAAACGACGGCGTGACTATTCCGGAATGGCGTCTTCCACCCGCAATCATGGGAGGTATATCCTTCACGTGTGGCCTTTTCTGGTTTGGCTGGTCTGGCTACAAAGAAGATATCCCCTGGATAGTCCCCACACTCTCCGGTCTTCTCACTGGTTTTGGTCTCCTCTCCATCTTCCTTCAAGCGCTCAACTACCTCGTAGATGCATACCTTATGTTGTACGTGTCTTACCCATCTCATCACCCCTTCCCCAGCTTCTACAGAGAAATCCGTCCAACTAACACCTCCCTTCAGCGCCGCCTCAGCGATAGCAGCAAATACATTCCTCCGGTCCATCGCCGGTGCCGTCTTCCCCCTCTTCAGCATGTACATGTTCAACGCTCTCGGTGTCAACTGGGCTGGTACCCTCCTCGGCTGCGTCGCCTTGATCCTCGTTCCCATTCCAGTGGTGTTCTGGAAGTTTGGCGCGAAGATTAGGCAAAGGAGTAAGTTTGCACCGACGGCGAAACCGCCGCCGCCTATGGAGGATGAATCATCCTAGGTTGGATGGAATGGGGAGGAGCGGCATTGAGGTGGGAGGCTACTTTTAGTAAATTCCAAGTTGGTTTCTTGGGTGTCAATTCGCTAATAGCTAACGGAATTATGGATACGGATTTTCGGTTAGCGAGAGCTAATGACTTGTGGTATTAATTAAGAATGAAAACAATTATGGTACGGGATCTGTACATTTGAAGCCCTCAAGTGATGATCATACTCACTCCGGGACAAAGCACAATAATTTCAAGCAGGAAGGAAGTCAGCGACGGCCGCAGACAATCTACCCACATCCTACCAATTCAGCTTCTGGATATCCTAGTCAGGCCCCTCGGTGTAAAGATGATCGCATAGGCACTGGAAGCATGTGATGTATGAAGAGCGAAGGGTCGATGCATGGAGAGAAAGGTGAGAAGAGCATAAGGTACCCGACTATACTAATTCTATATCGCCAAAATAACCACAAGTTGCCATCATAGATAACAGCAAGAGCAGAAGCGAAAACAGAAGCCATATCATCATTTCTCACGCTGAAGATGGTAACCGCAAAATGCAGAACATAAAAGCCATGAAAAAATCTTTCCCATATATCATACCTCATATCTCATACCAATCAGACCCCCACCTCCCCGGCCCAACCATTTTTCCATCACAACATCAAATCAGAACCCTCGACCTCTTTCCCAACCTTCTCCTCCCACACAATCCCGTCCTATTCCCACACATCCCCATACCCCCACTACCACTCCCCACCCCTGTCGCCTGCACCAATGATGGCTGCACCAAAGACTGTTGCCCCAGCGCACTCCTCTCCGGCGCTGAAGCCACTGGCACCGGAAACGTAATAGTCGGAAACGAAATTAGCGTCAGAGCCCCAGTACCAGCTCTAGTCCCTGTAGCAATTGTGATCGTTTCTGTTACTGAGATGGTGGAGGTGAGGAGGGTGGGTGGTGGTATGCCCTTGGGCGCTGATATGGTGCTAACGACCGTGGGGGTTTGTAGCGGCTCGGATGTTGGATTTGAATATGTGGGGGTGATGGTCGTGAGGGTAGTGGATGGAGGAAGGGTTTCGGAGGTTGGCTCTGAGTATGTGATTGTGGTGGAGGAGGGTGGAGGGCAGAGTGAGGAGCCGCAGTAATGCATCGTCTCCATGATTGTTGCAGTGTAGGTGGAGAGGTAGACGTGTGCGTCTGGGCAGTTTGTGGATGTGGGGGCGCAGGTTGTTATAGTCTTGTAGAAGCTTTCTGTGATTATTGAGAGGATGGTGCGTGTGCTAGTGGTGGTAGATGGGGTTGGCACTGGGG
>QKZZ01000096.1:0-12938 GCA_003521265.1 Cetradonia linearis
ACAGCTGAATAGACATGGAGCCACATTCTGTTATATTTTATCAATCTCCCTAGCATACAAAGACACGGCATGAGTGATATGTTAACTTTCGTTCTGAGCCAAGGGGAGCAATTTCGGAGGTAATCTAGGCCACAATGAACATCCGCATACATCAAACATATGCTAAAGCCATCCTAGAGCGCGTTTACCGTCACTATACTCGGACTTTACGCTCCAGCGCAACTCCAACCCTGATGGCTATGCAACAAACGTAGTAGCATGGACGCAGGCTTTGGGCAAAGCGGCCCAGGCTGGCCTACTGCCAGCACCTGGCAACGAGCGAGATACACTGTCATTGAGGACTGGGGATGCGCTTCTGCAGTCTTTAGAGACCAAAGAGTGGGGTAGACCCCAAGCACTGGGGACTGTCATAGTAGGTATCCATACATGGATAGTCATAGAGAACATATCGTTCGTACCTAATACTACATCACAGGATGAAGCCGTATCCCAGCGGCAGATGATGCCTTATCAAGAATTCCTCAGCACTCGTATAAGCATATACAGCCGAAATCGGACCGTTCAGCCGTGGTGGCTACTGTCGTGGGGACTCAAGCAACTGAGTCTTCTAGATCCATCTACAGCATCCGGACAATTGCCAGTGGGCAGATTTGTTTTTATGCATAATGTCGAGGTACGGCAACCCCTGCTACGTGTGGCGTTAGAATCTTACACATAGTCCAGAAAGCTGCCAGCAAGATAACAGAGCACCTGGGCAATGGAAAACATCAAATCGACAGAATATATCCTCTTTCAATGTTTAGATCGGAGGCTGCTACGATAATCAATACGCCAGGAAAATTAACGGAAAGTGATCTGCAAGTGATCCTTGTTTACCTAGCTCGTGACAAGTCTAGGATAATATATGACAATGAGGTAGGTTGCCTTCACTCTCCACATCTAAGTTTTCTAATCCACTGGTTCCAGACGGTTAAATTTAAGGGCCAAGGGGACACATCGTCTACGCTGTCAAATCAAGAAAAAACAATAGGCTCATTAAAAACCCTGATTGCCGATATGAATGGGCAAATCGCACTGCTTGCAAGTAGATTCTCCAAATTGTCAGAAGCTGCACGTATTGCTGTGGAAAACAAGAACCGAATTGCTGCATTGGCTGCCCTGCGATCCAAAAAATCGAACGCGACCGCCTTAGCTCAAAGGACGGAAGCACTAATTAAATTAGAAGAAATTTACGGCAAGATTGGACAAGCTGCAGATCAAGTCGCGATTCTCCATGTGATGGAAGCTAGTGCAGGCGTACTTCGAACATTGAACGCAGAACTAGGTGGGGTTGAAAAGGTAGAGGATGTTGTTGAAGGACTGAGAATTGAAATGACCAAAGTTGACGCGGTGAGCAGTGCGATTGAGGCTGGTGGCCAGGGAAACAGTGTCATTGATGAAGAGCTTGAAAGTCTGGAACGGCAGACACAGGCAGAGCAAGAAGAGGAGGCACGGTTGACGGAGGAAAGGCTCGCCAGCATTGGAGAAGTAAATGAACCGAATGGACTACAACTGAAGGAAGGCCCAGAGGATATGCAGTCGGCCTCACAGGAGCTAGATACGACCTTGATTTCTCCTATCGAGGAAGGCGTCAGGGCTCTTCACCGCCTTTCACTTGAAGAGGCACGACCGGGTCCCGAAACAAATGCTGGCGGGGTGGCTCCAACCACAGTGGGGCGAATTTTGAACGCAGCCTTGCCGAGCTGAAGACCATTCAAGCCGCCGATCTGGGCCACCGAGTCCAAATAAAGAGACTGCCACCAAGACCATGCTACACATTCTCATTTGTACGCACTCGCGAACGTTTGTCCGTATAGACCACCATCAAAGCTGACGCCCAAGTCCCAGGCAGCTAGTTTGCTCGACGGAGTGTTCTTGCCATTGCACCATCGGTCCTGCAAGCCAACTCAACCCTTCTCTCAAGCAGCCCGGTCAACTTCTTACCCCTCGCCTTCGAGGTCCACGACTGTTCCCCCCACTGGGAGACTACTGGGTGGTGAAGTTTGATTATTTTCTTGTGGAAGACGTATGCGATTAGCCTGATCCGTATTTTCTACAGGTAAGAAGGTCCGGTCCGCGAGAGGTTCATTGCTATCGCTGTGGTTAGAAGTTGGAGCATTGGGTTGACGAGCAGTTCCCGTGTCTCTAGCCTTAGGCTTTGCCTTTTTTCGCGCCCTAGTAATCAGATCTTGGAAGTCACTGTCATAGCTAGTGGCCCAAGCGACTGCATCGAAACCCTTGTCCATCACAGATGAGGAACCCCCGCCACCGTTTGAGCTGTTGAGAACTTGCCGACCTTGGGTCTTGTCCCAAACGTCGAGTTCATGAAGTAATTCGCGTTTTGATCTCGGCCTGCGCGAGTCGCAGTTTGCGTTTACTAAATTGATCCACTCCGTGTGTCTGCGTATCACAAGAGCCCTTGGACCGCCATTGGGTATACCAAGTTCAGTCATTTTCTTCCGCAAGGCATTGTCCTTGAGTAATGAATAATTCAACTGGGGAAGACGTTGCATTGCCTTCAGAAGATCACGAGATCTCGAACTCATATTGAACGACGGCGATTTTCTGAGCCGCATCAGTATACTGATGGAGTGATGTAGAAGAGTATTTAACCTAGCTGATTCTGCCTGAGCTTGCGAAGCCGATTCTGACTTATCATGTATGTCCAAGTGTATGAAAACTGCTTCTTCTTTCATTCTTGCTCCACAAATGGGACAAGCAGCCAAGCCATCGTCTATGTTTAGAATCAGCTGTTGAATTTAATGATTATCAAGTGAATCTACCTGGTTGGTACCCACTGTCATTCTCGTCGTCCACAGATTGATCCATGCTCATGTCGTAAAGAGGTGGACCATTCTGTTGGTGCGACCTAGTCTTCCTCTGCCCATTGTTGGGGTTGTCCAACTTTTCAATGCCTTCAATGTCCGCATTCCCCAATTTTCTCTTTTTCGCGGCTTGCACAATCTCGTCCCGAGTGGCCTTGATTTCTGATCCCAGCTGTAGGACTGCTGGTCTCGCTATTTGGAAAACGTCCACAAGCTCTTGGACGATTGCGTTGGATTTCAGTTTCATCTCTTGATCATTTGCTCGACACGTAGGGCATCTTCCATCGTTCGTAAGACATCTTCGTATGCATAGAGAGCAGAAAGTGTGTGAGCACGACGTAATCATAGGTGTATCAAAAAAGTCTTTGCAGACTTGGCAGCGCAACGCTTGCTCGACAGGTGCAAGACGTGATAACGGGGTCTCAAGCCAATCTGATGAATCTGGAACATTGAACGAGCCGTCCATAGGAAAATTTCTTTTTATTGTACAGAGTAGAAAGCCTAGCACTGCTTTCCTGACGCGGAAGGTTTCCGCACTTGTCACGTCGCTTCGCGCTTCGAGACACGTCCACGGGACCCGCCAATGGCTGCGTCCTGACTCAATTATCTTTCGAAAGCGTGTCCCAGTATTGCAGAAAGACTGGGATTGGACGATTTACTGAGATCTGTCTTAGAAGTTTGAGCTGACAAGGACTATTGGTCGACGAAACAGATGGCCCTCGATTCTAAAAATTATCTAGCGGCCACCGTCTTGAATGATGGGAAAATTGTGGGGTTGATATCGCGAAAACTATAGACCGGAATCACTGACCAAAAACTATGTTAGGTCTCCTACCGACTTCTGAGTAGAGAACTCAAAGTGCACAGCAATGTCGCCAAGAAGTAGATGAGACTCCAGCGAAGTCTGTGCAATTCGTCTGCTAATACCTGAATCAGAATGCTATACGAATTTTATCAAAGACAGACATCTAAGAAGCCTGGATTTGTCCATGCGACCTATCTGGTCGATGGGATACCAACTACAAGGAAAGAATCTAGCGCTAATGGGCAGCTTGGTCATGGCGAAGATGTGCACAAGCAAAGCAGCCCTGTCTTGAGTAGCTCTATGTCTCAGGAAGAAAATGAGGAGTTCACCATACCAACCAAAAGCATCGTGCTCGCAAGTGAGGAAGAACTGCAAGGTATGCACTAGCTTCAAGCATAGACCCACGCCGCACCGAGTAAGCCAGACTGAGAGTCTGTCTTAGACGTGAAAGCAAAATTTACGCGAATACATTCAATTCACATTTACAGTTTAGGACCTAGCTTCGTGCAGGTAAGACAACCCCAGCTCTGAAGATTTGTCTAGACTTACCATAAGTAACCTCCCCAGAACTCACAAATCTTGTCCGAATGTAATAGCTCAATATCGTCGGATTATGCACATGAGGATCCTTTGGGAGTAGGGAAGCAGAACGGAGTTATCCAGAATAGGGAAGTAAAGGCAAGTAGCTCTGTTACACCATAGGAAAGCATACTAAAAATATAACAATGAAGCGAAGGACTGGACGTCGAGCGCCAGTGCCGTCGATTCCAAAAGTGGAAAGTAAGGAAATACCGAGCAATAAACGCCAAGAAGCCAGCAAGCCAGCCATAAAGGCTACACAATCTTCAGATCGGCCCTCGTCAAATGGAAATTCGGGTAGCGGAACACCTCAACCTGAGAGCAAGCCAACTAGGAAACTGGCTACTCTGAAGCGAGAGCAGTCCGACATTTTCAAGTCTTTCTCGAGGCCTAAAGCGAGATTGATAAAGGAGGATAGTGATAAGTCTGTAGCTACACCGTCTGCTCCTGTAGCCGAACAACCAGTAAGCCATCAAGAGCTCTGCCTCTGATTGTAATTGCTGATCCGACAGAACACCGGACCGGCAGCCGAAGACGGTGGGAAACAAATTCTAGTCTCATCTCTTTCCTTGCGCTGATCCTCACAGAACCAATGAAAGATGCGTCCGAAGACGAGCAGGAAGCTGACTTCATTGAAACCAACAAATCCATCTCGAGCAAAGGCAAGTCCCAGTCCGAACGGGCAGAAGAATTGCGAAAAATGATGGACGAATCAGGTAACGCAATCATAGACATGCATCAGTTCCTTAAAATGACATTAACGGCGAGTGCAGACGAAGATATGGAAGACGCTGCGGAAGACCCCTCCCAGCAATCCGAGCTTACATATGTACCAAAAGAGGCTTCCCCCGAGCCCCCAGTAGCAGTGAGCGAAGGTCGTTGCCGAGGCAGGCGAAAGATCATGAAGAAGAAGACAATGAAAGACGAGGAGGGCTACCTAGGTGTGTAGCACTCCAATGTGGCTGTGGCTATTGAACGCTGACATGCTTCATCCCTAGTCACAAAGGAAGAACCAGTATGGGAATCATTTTCGGAAGACGAGCCTATGCCAAAGGAGAGGACACCCGCATCGACTACTTCGTCATCGATGCCAAGAGGTAAGAAGTCTGGCGGGAAACCAGAGCAGGGTAATATTATGTCTTTCTTTGGTAAGAAGTAGGGATACTTATTCGCATTACCATGTTAACGACTTCTGCTTTCTAATGGCCTGGAGCCATCGGCCCCTCCCCTGATTTAAAATAAAATATCTTTGCTCGCGGGTACCAAAATAATCCGGATCCTCACCAATCTGAACATCCAAAAATTCAGCAAGGAAAAAACGATTGAAATTTTCGGGTAATTATCCTAAGAAACTTTCCTTCGATTATTCAATAAAACCGGTTTCAAAATGTTGCACCGTCTAGGAGTTGTTGTAGTTTGGGGACTCCAAAGGCTATTGCCCAAGATCATGTGACACCCGCGAATGTGCGCACCTACCATCTCCTCACATTTGGATGATCTATGGACATGAGTGGGAACGGCAAGTATGTAGTTGCGAATGACTCATCCTACATTACAGGTGATTATCACTGCAACTTCACTTCTTTCGCCTGAAATATTGTATATTACTTGCATCAATATTTGCTATCACCCTATGAATACAACCGGAAGTAAAAATAGCAATTGCTTGAATCGGAAGTGACCGTTGGATCACTTCTCAACCTCCATCTCAACCTCCATTTCAACATCTCGCTGAATACTGCACACTGCCAGATAGTTTGATCATCGTGGCCAATCATGCAGTCACGTTTGAGTGAGCTGTTCAGTCACCAATGCCGGCCTTGCCATCACCGTCAGCATCCTTCCTTGGATTTAGTTTGTCCATAAGTCCTGGCTTCTTTCCGGTGGTGCTTGTGGTGCCAGTATTGTCAAAATTATCGTAACCATCTCTCCTTGTGCCGGTGCTAGTACTAGTAGTTCCTGTAGAGCCTCCGAGTGTACCACCTACGGCTCTTGGCTCACCCTCGAAACCATCATAACGTTCATCACGGCCGGTCAAACTTCCACCATGCTTCTTGAAGTCTGCCATGCTGACAGCAGGAAGTGCGGAAGCGGCATGGTGCTTAGCCTCGTTGTGATGGACTTCGTGGATTGGGACGGTGGTATGTACAACCGACGGCTGGATCGTTTCCTTTTGGACAACAGGTTGTATGGTCTAAAGCATATGTCAATGGTGTTTTGGGACTTGTGTATAGGACTTTCTTGACCTCATGAACATGGTGATGGACATGTTCTCCAGCAATCACTGGTGCAACGGAGTGGCTTTCTTGAGTGCCACCCTCTGTTCGTGTGTTCTGAAACTGTATACGCTCTTGCTCAAGGCGCGCTTTGATAGCGTCGCGATTGCCATGACCAATCTCACGTTCCTCAACGGGTACCATGTTGTGAGTGTGACGTTCTGGGAGGACTTCACGGTCCTTGACTGGTTGTATAGAAGTATGATAATGGTCTTGATGCACCTCACGGTCAATGGCGGACTGGGCCTCTTCATGGCGAACTTTGGTGATGTTCTCATTCACGACAGCGGGTGCCACCTTCTCGTGGACAGTGGTGTCATGGTGACCAGCCTTGTGCCTAGTGGATTGATCGTGTTAGTCAAGATCAAATTCAAAGAGCAGTGAGTCCCGGTAATGAAAGACAGAGTGTGTATGCGTTGGTAGACACACAGAGAGTCTGGTTTTTGCATGAAAGCTTCAAGTGAAGATGGATGAGAGGACTGGAGGCAGTGAGCCTGGAACGGTCGATATCAGATACTCACATGAATTCACTGACGGCAGCCTTTGCTTTCTCCATGGTTGCTATAAAACTATGTGTATTTTATGTTGTGTGTAAGAGTGAAAAATTCTGTTTTTGTGTGTGTGAAGTGTGAGAATAGATAAGAGGCATGAAGTTGAGAAGTCGTGTATATATATTGAGCTGCGAGGAATGAATGCGCCCCCACCAGGGACACTACATCATCGATAACTCCTTCTCTTTTCCAAGTTTTAACGTTAGTCACACAACCATCCGGAAAGCACAAGCATATCAGCTACGTCAAGCGTAAGTTGTGGATCGGTTAGTTAATTGGTTGCTGTGGTCTTCTACTGGTTAGAACTTAGGCGTGTGTCTGTTTTCCAGACAAGACCAGCGAGTGGAGAGGCCCAGAAACAGCCACGAAAGGCAAAGCCAACAACCACTACCACACTACCGCATCGTCATGCAGGACATTGTACAACGATCCTCAGTTTTCCTTTACGGACTTTTCCTTCTAATCCTTTTTCCTACCACCTAGATCCCAAATAACGATAAAGACGTGTGCAAGCCACTGTTCTCGATCGGAAGATCCCATCGGCCCAGCCGATGCCATAGATTGGGACTATGTTGAAGTTTGCAGTAGATTGCCGTCATCAACAGCTCTGGCTCGTCCCAAATGATGCAAGCAGCATGTGCTCTCGCAGCGTAGTGCGTATAAACTTGGTATATCTGGGCAGGATCAAGAACTGACGTGGGGCACCATAATAGATCGAGGCTAGACCCTGATGACGTGAATAGCGCTTCTACTGGAACTAAGAACAGCCAAGCCTAGGTGTCTACCTTACCTCATTGCTGAAGTCAGTCTTTAATACGTCTTTTGCTTTACCTGGCTCTGAACGCGCCTAGGAACCACCAATCTGGACACCCACAATGTCATATTTGCATAGCTGGAGCCCTGGAGTTTGAGGATTGGGTGTCGTTCTAATTCCTTACGTCCGAACCAAACACCCTGTCTCGAGCTTGAGCTTTGTTGATATCTCCGCCCTCCTTTTTCCAACATTGTGTGAAGCATCAAGTCGGTTACAATAGTTCGATCCTGTAACAATGGCGTCCAAAGTGAAGAAGCTTTTCCATCGTAAAAGGGATGAAGATGTCGACGAGTCCCAAGAACCTACCCTTGCACATGATAATTACAGGAGAGAACCAGGTCCGCGGACTTTGCTTTACGAATCTACCCTACCCGGTGAAACTACTCAGACCGCTGATTATGCAATCATAGGCAACGATAGCTCCGTTGTACTTCAACCCTCACGGAAGCACTCGGTGCGATCAAGCCGAAGCAGGCGCAGCTCAGATAGTAATGATAATGTGCCATATCGACAACCAACACCTCATCGGACTTCGCTAGTAGCCTCCAATAATATGGGTCCTGGTACCTACAATCCCTACCAGAAAACTCCAGCACTACCGACGGCAGAGCAAAGGCGTTTGTCTCTCTCAGGACTTCCCCAAGAATTTTCAGGATTGAATCTTGGCGATGAGCAATGTACGTTTTCGAGATTGTTGCTGCATGCGTACACCCAAATTGACTGTAAATAGCCTCAACAGCGGCGACGCAGGCGGTACGCGCCCCAAACCCAGCATCTACTCCTACAAGAGGCAGTTCCCAGGCTCAGGGGTACAACAATCAGGCAAATATTGGGATTCGTAAGGTCAATCAGGAATATCGTCAACTTACCGGCTATGATGGGGCATGTCCCAGGGAAGATCATGAAGCGCATCTGGCACGACAAACCCCAATTCCAAGGAAACAGGTGGGCACTTCTCCAAATGTACCGCACTCTTCAGTCCAGCCACCAGCAACCTTGAATCAGCAGCAGGGCCACAGTCGGAACCCGAGTGCTAAAAAACCCCTACCGCCAGCTCCAGTATTTACCAATGATGTAACAGGACCGCGAGACGCTCAAGATGTGGTAAATCGAGCTAAGGGCAATACATATGACACCGAAGTCATTGAGAACATCGCGCCAGGTAAACCAATTCAGAGAAGAAAACTCCTTTGCGTGAGTAATCACTAACGACTACCATTTTCAGCCGTTGTCCACGAGACGATTCATCGAGATGTTCATCATATTCGGGAAGAGCGAATCTCCCGAAACATACATAATTACGATGTCTATCATAGGACACTTCCTATCGTCGACGTCGAGGTGCTTCCGCCGCGTCATTTCTTGCCCGTGGAGGGAGGCGGTCTAGTGGAGATATCAGCATCAGAGGTTCCCGGCAGGTAAGCAGGCGAATGGAATTATACTTCACGACAAACTTATCAACCACAGGGGCAACAACTGGGTCATCGCTGAGACAGCGTCCAAGATACCGTCCGATCAAGCTGCGCCCCAAAGAGCTAGACAATTTACTGCCCGGGAGTTCCGTGGTCGAGAAGGTGATGCGATGCGATATACTGCCCCTGAAGGACATGAAGTCACTGAGCAGACTTGGGTGCACCCACCGGAGTCAGAGACCGGCGCCCGTGACTCCGGGCAATCTTGGCCACTGGAGTTTGGGGATGATAGCATCGAGAAGCCATCCCACAAGCACATGAATTCTAAATCAGGCAAGAGTAAGAATTCAGCTACCCAAGCAGGTCCGGCGCAGAGGGCCGATGGATTGGCGGGAGAGCTGTGATTGTCTGGTTCATCGTTTCCTCTAATCAAGCACTGTCGTTACATGAGACCTTCACAAGAACAACATTATTGAGCGTTTTAGGTGTCAAATATGCGTCTGTAGCGAAGCGAGTCGGATCTAACTGGGTCTTGACTTCTTTTGTATCATAAGAATTGTGCCTTCATTTAATCAGTCAATAGCACTCGGGGATGAAGCGGTACTGATCACAGCATCGTGGCTTCGTGAACCAAATTCTAGGCGCCAGTGTACAACTAACGTTCCAGACAAGATCCCGTATTGTGACACAGCACTAGATGGGATTCATAAGTAAGGGACCATCGAAGATAGCCGTAGTGGGGAAGGACTGTTTCGAGCAGGATTGCTTGAAACTCTTGGCCCCGAAAGAGAATGGAAATGGAAACAGGTGGGGGATTCACCAATGCGAGACGCCGACACTGGAGAGAGCCTCGAGGACGTACCTACACAACGGAAAAAGAGTCTGCGTATTACCATGTTTCAGAAGGACTTCAAGGTGCTTTAGGCAGGCGCAGCCACTAATTGGTCCATTGACCCGCTTCCGCCCCCTTAGAGATGTTTTGGGCATTCTTAACACTTCCTATTTCAGTAGTCGGCAAGTATTATCCCTAAATCTCCCGCCTCAGAAGTCGAGTGTTTCAGTTATCAAGCTTTGTGTGCTGGGGAATAAAATACCCCTGTACTGGTAGCTTATAAGGCAACGGTTCATCTATGCGCAATGACCTGTGCTTGCCCATAGGATGATAAATAGCAGCGAATTGGAAATTAGCCAACTTGGCACCCTGCGCCATCCCCTCAACCCCCAGATCACTTCTCTTTATGTCTCTTTTCCTTTCCTTACAATCCAATTCCCATATTGTACTTTCAATATTCTTGCTCTCATTGCCGGCACACACTTGAGTAGTAGGCTCATTCGTTTGCCTGTTCCACCTCGTTACCTTCCATTCTCATTACGCGAGCCTCCAGTCCCGTACTTAATTCTAACACCTCCATTGACTACGAGTCTAGCCCTTAATTGTGTCTTAGTCTTTCAGTACTCAATACATACCAAATTCCTTCAGCTGTACAATTAATACTCACCGTCGTGCAATCACAGCCTTGCCAGGATCGACTTTTCTAACTTCATTCTTGTTACCCACAAGCACTCGACGTGGTATTTGCGACTGCCAGCCAGTCCTCACACATCATGAATCAATCACTGAGATTCTTGCTCATTTTCACCTACCTCCTCGCTTCAACGTTCGCCGCCCCCGCGAAGAGAGATGGAAGAGGAAACTATTCTAAGATTTTCCGTCAAGCAATCGCACCGAACCTTAGGAATGGTGTCATGGCGCTGGACAGGACATACCGGAAATATGGCATTGCATCTCCACAGGCCTTGAGTGATGCCGCCACGGAACAAAAGAATGCAATCGCCAGCGGCTCAGCTACCGTCACGAATGAGAAGGTCGCTACCTCTGGGGGCGGTTCCGTTATTGCCAATCCAACGGCTCATAACCAGGAGTACTTGAGCCCAGTCGCCATCGGTGGTCAGACCTTGAACCTGAACGTCGACACTGGTTCTGCAGATTTGTAGGTACCCTCTAATCCAAGGAGCGCATACCAGTCAAGCTGATTGAGTGATTTGTAGATGGATATTTAACACTGCAATACCAGCCGAAGACAAACAGCGGGATCGTACGATCTACGACCCATCTCAATCCCCTACGTATCATGCGGTTACAGGGGCTACTTTTGGGGTGAATTATGGGGATGGATCCCAGACATACGGTCTTGTGGGAACAGATACCGTGGTAGTAGGAGGGATTTCCGTGGAAAACCAGGCTATTGAGCTTCCAAACGTCGTCAGTGATTCATTCACCAACGATACTCATTCGGACGGAATCATGGGTTTGGCTTTCCAAGCGGCCAATACTATCAAGCCAACAAGCAGACCCACCTTTTTCGAGAACGCGATCCCCTCTCTCAAAGCACCGGTATTCACTGCCAATCTGAAAGCTGGGAGTGCCGGTAGTTACCAATTCGGCTTCATCGACGATTCAGCCTACAGTGGCTCTCTATATTACACACCAGTCGTCACTTCAAATAGTAGTATAGGTCTATGGGCCTTTGATACCAACCCGGGTGCGAGTGTCGCAATTGCAGACACTGGCAGTTCGCTCTTGATACTCGATAACGATATTGTTGGTGCGTATTGGGCTCCAGTACCAGGCCACACCTCAGACTCGCAGGGCATCACATTCCCATGTGACACACAGCTGCCTGACTTCCAGATCCAACTAGGTGGCTATACTGCCACTATTGCGGGGGAATTGATCAACTATGCCCCAACAACAGAGCAACCAGGATGTGAGTACCGATCCACTCTATGAATTGGACCCCAGGTAATCACTACAGAGTTCAGACCACTGACAGGCTGTCATAAATATAGATTGCTTCGGAGGCATCCAATCGAACATGGGACAAGGTATCAACATCTTCGGTGACATCCTGTTCGCCTCCCATTTTGTGGTGTTCGACGCCGGTAACAATCAGATTGGATTTGCCCCTCATGCATAGCCTGAAGGTTTTGAAAAGAACGACTGTAAATAAGAATCTGAAATATCTTCTTTCGCGGGCGGAAATGATAGCCCTCAAAAGTCTGATGGATGTAGCAGTGGCTTTAGCGACAACTGACCCGTGGAGGAGTAAAATGATTACCATAAATTCCTTAATGAGATGCCTATGCAGCAAGGCTGATAAATACCATCGATGTTGCTTGAATTGGTCAGCTCCTGTGTGTAGGAGGACTAACAACAGCGATGGTCACGGATCATCATGTTGCTAATACCCTTCCAAGCTGATGGGTCTACTTTCGGGCGATGCCGACAATGTTGGTCATCCTATATAGCAAACTTTGAGCCTAATCGGTCCCCACCTAATCACTGTTGGAAAAGCACCCTATAGGGCTAATGCCCTAATAATGGCGTTCCAATCCGCAAGCTATGCGCTACCGGTTTCGATTCAGAAAGTTGCGCAAATTCATTCAATTCTATAGACTATGAGATTCGTATGTGGCGCTTACTAGCGCATGTCGCTAGGCAGCAGCTAGGTGGCAGTGCTAGGCGGCAGTATTAGGTGGCAATACTAGGCAGCCTTGATCAGGGTCTTGGAGAAAAGGGCTTGGCGACTACTATACAGACCGACACGAAAAGTCTTGATTTGCGCTAGTATCCAAT
>QKZZ01001047.1:0-12189 GCA_003521265.1 Cetradonia linearis
ATCCAAGCTTGTAAGGGATTTGGTAGTAAGGTAAACATCTATTCTGTCGGCTTGCGCATACAAAATCAGTAAAGATTTAGATAGATTTAATGCTCAGAACACATCTGACACCTGATAATTTGAACTGGGGCGTAAGACAATGAATCCATGCATATTGAACCTGATTTTGTGTGATATCCAATTGGGTTGCAATTTTGGTATAGCTAAAGCCTGCATTGTGTAGAGTATGAACCTGAAGCCGTTGATCACGCGTAAGAGTCTTGTGTTGAGGTGTTCTAGGTGCTTGAACTATTGGTTGAGGTATTATAGGTGCTTGAACCATTTGTTGATCCATACTAGGTGTATGGAGTTGAATTTTTTAAAAATCCCTATATCCTGCGTACAAATTTGTTAGGGCGACATGGAGATGAGTAGCGCGGCGCTATGGATCAACAGCTGGGCTGAACCAGAAAACACTGTTGATGGATGTCATTAATAACAAAAGAGCAGCTATAGCTGGATTAGGGGCAGCCAAACCAGGCTCCCATTGTGCTGCACCTCCCTTTCCCGTCCCGGAACGGCAATTCTCAATCCTAAGTTCGGGGGTGTTATAGTATATATATATATTCGGAGACTCACGTCTCTAGACGAAGAGTGTCCTGAGACAAGTAACCCCAGACGAAGAATATCTCCAGACTCAATATATTTTCAGACGGGTGTCTGTAGACGAAGACTATCTTCAGACAGGTGTCTATAGACGAAGATTGTCTCCAGGCTTAGCACGTCTTCAGACCAGGAGTGTCTGCAGACAAACGGTGTCTCCAGACTTAGTATATCTTAAGACCCGTGTTTTCAGACAGTATTCGTTTCAAGACTGATATCTGCGGACAAGGACTATCTTCAGATATAAAATATTATAAACTATTAGTAGGGCTGGCAATTTATAAGAGCCAGAATGCTCCTATCTTATATTTGAATATACTATATAATAATAACTCCGGGTTTGCCGATCGGCAATACCCCTATAGTCTTATCTTTTCGTCTAGTGATAGAAGGTCTGACACGATTCTCGCATCGATTATAAGGATGGGGGGAATATAGGATTCCATTTGGGTCCCTGGGGAACCTTTTCAATCCGCGTCACCCACGGCTCACCCAGCCGAGGTGACTCGACTCACTTAAAAAGCGGCGGGCTCACTTCTAGAATGGATCAGGAGGACGGGCCTGCACACGTACGTATTCGGGTTCAATAACAGTTAAAGTATCACCTGGAGGCGGAGGACCCGTTCAAGTGTGGCTGTGTCGGATTTATGTCATGTATTATGTACTACTGAAAACATCCATCTACAAGAGCTTTGCCTCTGTTGTGACGTTGTTTGACATTTCAGATCCCAACAATCTCACAAATCCACTTCCCACCCTCGCCCTCAATTTACCGTCTGTGAACCCCAAATCACACTCATTCTTCAATCGTAGATGATAGAGCTCCATAATGGATACCAACGCCTCCTTGTACATCTCCCACGTCATCTTTGCATTCGGACGGATGATCAAGGCCGCATCACCAGCTTCATAGAACTTCTCGTCTGTTCCTATGGGTGTACCGGGCTCGGGGAACACATGGATTGTGTCTTCATATGCCTTAGTGGCGGCTCTGACGACATCTCTATTGTTGATGGTTCTGCTATAATCGCTGAATGAAGTTGTGAGAGAATAGCCGGGAAGAGTATAAAAATATGGATCTGGGAGGGGATCTGGGAGAGGATTCGGGAGGTTACTGGAGGTTGTCAGCATTCACGATGTAATCTTAAATAGACTTCACTTACCTTAATGTTAGATCGGTAGTCACATTCAGAGTGAGGTTGACGGGAAGTGAGGTATTGAGCTCTGGGATTGACTTTGACAACAAATCAGGCGCTGTCGTGAGAGAAAAGCTTTTGACAAGTGTTGCTGCAGGTACAGATGGCGCTGAAAGAGCAATCGCGAAGAGCTGGGATTGAAGAAGGCAATAGAACAGACCGAAGAGTTTCATGATGTGGAGGGTGGACTAAAAGGATAGCTTTGGGCAAATTGAGACTTTGTACATGATGCTTATCTGCTATTATGAATATATGGCTCTTTCGCCAGTCGCATAACATGAAACTTCACGGTATTTTTGTTGAGGCAAAAATTTGCGATTGGTTTCTTCGAAACAAATAGGCGCAAGATTGGCATAAACGGAACAAAAATACGATAAGCCCGTTGGTGTAAGTGGTATTTTCGCGTCACAATGCATTGCGGTTAGATGCTAATGGTAGGACTTAACGTCTTCTGAAGGCACTTACCTATAGCCTTGGCTATGCACAGAATCGAGTATTCCAACAATTTCCCCAAAGTTCGCAAGGTGGCATCTGGAGCCCACCTCAAAGTCTGCTTTATGTCCACGGCTATCCTGTGCTGCACGTCGATTTCCAGTCTCGTAGAACTCCAGTCATAGGCCCTACCTTCAAGCTCCTCAAAAGATCACGTATGCTATTCCATGTGGTTCTACCAATCTTCCCAGTAATCCTTTCTTTCAAAATCCGCCATCCTCAGCTTCAGCTCCACAATGCGGCCTTGTCATTGCTTCTCTGCTTCGTTTCCTTGTGACTCAACACCAAGAACTGTCGATTGTCCAACTTCGCCCGGGTCTCGTAGAGTGGAAACCCCTCTATATGCGCCATTGTTTTTCCCACTGTCCCTCTCGAATGCACATTTTACGCCGAGCATCCCCTCAACTCTTTCAGGTCTTCTCATTCAACCACCTTAGATGGCCTCGTCCTTTGCCTAGAGAAGGGATTCTCTTGCCAACTATTGAAGTCTTCAGGCGCTCTTCAAGTCATCTTCACAAGTTCTAGAGCCGCTCACATGGGCCAAAGTCAAATACAGCAGGGTGATCAGCATCTGGCCGCCCGGAGACTCTCGATAGCTAGCCGCACCCCTTAGAAATCTCGTCACCGTGCAGGGTGTGAGAGATGTGGGGTGAAGAGACATGTCGGAGCAGGTGGGCCGGGCTCGTTTCTCCTGAAGATGCCGTACCGGGGAGGCCAATTAGGAATGAAGCCGTTCAAGGTTTCTCACATACATATTGACAACGAATTCAGAACCGGATCGAGTCGCGGAAGTTCATTGTAGACAAAGTCGAAGGCTGTCAACCGGATAATAATTTATCTGGAGACATCTGTCTCGGCTGATGTAACTCTTCGGGTACCCTGCTGCGCACTTGAAGCTTTGTATGGGCCTTCATATGTCAATGTAAAATATGACAGCTTTGATTAAGCTAATTCTATCACAGACTTGAAAGTGCAGCTGCAAAAAGTCTACCATCAGAATCCTTGGCGCTATAATACTAGCGTCTCGCTAAGCCTTTCCGCTCACACGACAGAGACCCAATTTCTTCGACAATTCGCTTCTCCACATTGACTCATCCACGACAACGACAGTCTCTTCCATCTACACCTCAAATCGCCTTCCCTCAGTCCACCTTCAATAACACAAAACACAACACAAGCAAAAACCACATTCTCAACCGCAAAAATGGTACGCCCACGTTCGATTTCATATGTTGACTTCACCGCACGCCACCGACTAACACAACCTCAGGTTCTCGCAGTCGATCTCCTCAACCCTACGCCCGCCGCTGAAGCAAGGAAGCACAAGCTTAAGGTGCATCCTCCCTGCCCTCCTAACCCCTTTACCCTCTAATCACTCTCCTCCCGAACGTCACATACAAAGCCCACACTAACGACCACAGACCCTCGTCCCCGCCCCCCGCTCCTTCTTCATGGACGTAAAATGCCCCGGCTGCTTCACCATCACAACCGTCTTCTCGCACGCCCAAACAGTCGTTACCTGCGGCGGATGCTCTACAGTTCTCTGCCAGCCGACGGGTGGGAAAGCTCGGTTAACTGAGGGGTGTTCGTTTAGGCGGAAGTAGATCAATGGCGAGAAAAGCATGGGAGAGACTTATGGGGAGGCGTGTTTGTTATGATAGTTAGTGAGCTCTAGATGATTACTGCAAGAGACAGGATAAAAGACGGATCATCAAAATAAGGCGTTTTACAGCATTGTGACACTAAATATCTTTACTTTTTGAGCACGCGATATGCGAAATGGGATTTCATGGTGGTAAATGACGTGGTGGGGAGATATTATGTATGCTGGGAGCAATCAAGGCAAATTATATTTATGTTTGCATGTGCAACTGTTGCGGTGCTTGATGGTTTTCATTTGTTGCAACTAACTAGTCTCGCCTCATTGCTAATCCTAGAAAGCTACCAAGCCCGAGGAGCAATAACATCAGTGATGGCCTATGACTCTGGCCCCAGCACCCCGACTTGGACTCCTGACTCAACTCAGTGTCGTCGGTATCCCCACCCCTTATCTCGGTCTATTAAGCTCCACTCCCTGATCAAGGTCTTGGACTGCTGCACCCAGCAAGCCCAACTATATAATCTTCTTAAGAATTGTATCGGCCCTCGTAACTCAGGGCAGAAATACTCGCTCTGTCTGAACTCATCACCAAGGTCAGAGCACCACTGCCCATGACCTAGGCCAAAGCACCACCACTCCACCCATTCCGTACGCGGGACGATGTACTCGCTTCCACACATCGAACAAGTCCTGCCTCCTGCTTCTCTGAGGTAGAAGGTTTTCTTGAGTAGTTGGATTAGGTGAACGAGATTAACATCTTCTGCGAGGAGGAATGGAAGCTGGCTCAATTGCGGAACTCCATAGCATGCACGGAGGGTTAGTTCAAGTAATGACGGGACCTTGGTTCGCGCTTCTACCGGAGGGCCGAGAAATCTATCAATTCTTGCTGGCTCAGGCCGGTACTCTGTCATGGATGAAGATGCTGGCCGCCATTGTTGATGAGATACACCAGTGATATCGAGAAATGCGATATGGGTCGAGGCTACCTGATACGGTTCGTCTAAGTCAGGCAATGTGGGATCCTTACTAGAGTTCTAGGTTGATAGCACAGGACGAATGAAAGGGTTTGAAGACACCCTCCACCATGTCGAAGAGGCTTCTGCCAACTGGAGGAGTTCCCATAGAAGCCAATGGAGTTGGTTGCCACCAAGATTAAGTTCTCGGAGGCGCTCGAGGCTACCGATGTATGAAGGGATTTCAGGCAAATTATTAGGGCGTAAGCTGAGTGCTGTCAAATTCTCGAGCTGGAAAACCTCCCCAGCAACATCATCGAGTTGACTGTATGCCAGATAGAGGCGTAATTATGGTACGAATCGCTCGTATTGGTCCATATTGCCTCCTCCAGGATTATGTCTCATTAAGTAGCGAAGTGGCTGTAAGGTCGCTCACAGGTCTTTTCTTAGGCGGCAAGAGTAGCAAACTAGGAGCTCCTAAAGCTTCTATATTATCTTAAAGCTCATCAGGACTTCTAGCTTAGTTGCTTCTGAGGACACCCTGCTTTTGGAGCATAGGTCAGCTTTCTACAGCCTTACTAGGCTGAGTGCTTAGGGCTAGGGCTATGGGAGTATGTGATCCTTAGCAACACCAGCTATCAATAAAGCCACCCTTGAAACCTGCATATGGCGCCTGCATATGTGCCGGTTCAAAGGCTGCTGCCATGGGGAATGTCGCTATGAGAAGCTTTTAGGTCCATTATTAGCCAGCAATTCGCACGAAATAGCCCAAGCTATATAGGCGACCACTGGGTCTTCGCGACGGGAAGAGGAGCGTCTTCATTTCTTATAAGTCTGCGTAGTAATCTGTAATTGGCGCTGGGGGTATATGGTAAATGGAAAAAGTGTGTGTGACGCATGGATTAGGTAACGTAGTCTTCGCACGAAATCAAGGGTCTGTTCAAAAGCAGAAAATTCAGCCGACGTAAAGATTTTTATAATGTTGTGCAACACCATGGTTCGAATCTGATCAACGCTTTGATTCGAACTACTATTTGGTAGTGCTTGTATTCAATAATGCTTGCTGAGAATACCCCTGGCGTTCCCCCAAGCTAATACTCAAAACATAGCCAAGATATTACTATTGAGTGAGATTCTGGCCTTTGATCTCAGAAAGCTAGCCATCAATACCTAAGCAAATATTGGCGCTCTGAATTTAACATGCCGTGCAACTTCAGTCTGTACTCTGTCGCGCAAGTTAGACGACAAGTTGGTTGTATTACATGTACCAGAACTTTATGAGTTGTGGAATTCTCAGAAATGATGAAATTCAATGATGGAGCAATCTCTGGCTTGATATGGAAATCGTTGGGGTAGGTAATAAGACAAGTCGGGTTGAAACTACGATTGATTTACGGAAGAATCAAAGCGTACTTCAAACCATACAACATCAACGGTCGTGGGACCAGATGCTAAGAAAGAGATCCTTGGTCGCCTTCTTCCAGCTACCATATGGGCTATGCCTCGTCTTGCCATAACATTCCAACGAAAACTAGATACTAAAGGAGTGCAAATTGTTTAACCCACGACGACCACAATTGGGAAGTCAAGGAATCAACAAAGCATCTTCAAACTGCCTTCTTCGTCCTTACGTGGCCAGTAGCTTCTGCCGGCCCATTTTTAAGTGGGCCATTTGCGGACGCTGCCTCCTAATTCCCGTTTCAAGACCACATTATCGCGATCATGATCAAGGTCCTCGCGCTCAGCGTCGATTTACTCCTGTTGCTCGGCGTCCGCCTGCCCCAAGTCAAAGCCCAAATCCCCAAGGGCCTCGAGGAGTGCCTGTACCATAGGACGATTAGATAGGAGCCTTGGTGAAGCTCGCGACGTACATCAATCGCGTTATCCAAGGAATCGGCCGAATACTGCACAGCTTTTTTCCCAGCCGCCACGAAGTGGTCAGCTTGACCACCTAGGGTGTCAAAATAATTAACAAGATTGGACGCGAGCTATTGAGCAATTCCACTTAGTTGGTCACACGTAAGAAGAGAATTGGAATACGCACGGGGTTGATCGCTTCAATGACCGTTCCCTGGTCATCTTCATCCAAATCTGGAGTCCCATTGAGAGCGGCTTGTTCCTGTGAGACTATTGACTGGATGGCGTTGTTATTGTTCACAACATCCTTTGACTATTTTAGTGCGAGCATCTTTCACGAGATTGACTGCCTTAGCTCAGATCAACAAACCAGCAGAGCATTAGGGAGTAAATATGAGCTCGGGAGTAAGACTACGAGCTTTCAGACGTCAAGCCATAGCACAAATCAACTAAGAATCGTGCCCTGGAATGATCTCTTTTCAACCATGCAATGCTCCATGACTGCAGAGACTACGTGTCTATCCAGCCCGGCACCCTGACAACGTTCGTCTTCTGATTTTCACCATTATCTCGTCGCCTTCGCCACCTAACAGTGAACTAGACCTCCCCGTTTCCGAATCTCTCAACTGCGTATAGAGCATCGTCTTTGTCCCCTGAGATGCCTCCTCCAACAGCGGTAGGAACGAACCATTAGGCAGGGTTTTCTCCGTCTCTTTCACATCGTACAGCTCGTCCAAGCTATCGTACCGGAAAAATAACGTGCATGCCTTTATGCTCTGCTCCTGATGTTGGAAGTCGCCTACAGTCCAGCCATACACCATCGAAAACGTGCCCGACGGTACAAAGTTGGGTTGGAGGTCGGTGCTAGCATGCGGCAACGCTTTACTTAAATCCTTGAGTTCTGCTTCGAGGACAAGGAGCTCGTCCTGGGAAAGCGAGGACGGGGAGAACAGCGTCCTCATTTGAATGAGGCCTTGTATCGTGACTTCCCCGTGGAGCTTGATGCAACGGACAGAGAGCGAGGACATCGCGAAGGTTGAGAAGGTCATGTTGAAGCTTGGGCTAGACTGAAAAGCTTCAGTGGAGTCGACATCGGTCCATACTACATTCAGGTCAATTTTGTAATGTTTGGGGAATGTAACAGACAATTATACATACCAATGAAGAGATCTAGCTTGTAAAAAGAATTGAAATCTTGGCCCCACATTGTCCACAGCCAGCCCTTCTGGTCTTATGGCTCATGAATTTTCTCCACGTCCTGCCATATTTTGAATGTCGTTTGTCGAAAGTGCAGTCATTGCGTATTAGAAAGGATATGATTTTGGACTGTTTACTCCGTAATTGGTTATAGATCAGATATCCAAAAGCAAATCTAAAGACCTAAACAAATGACGGGTCAGAACCAAGAGATGGCAAGTCTGACAGAGACAAAGTAGATGACACGTCAGCGCAAGTGTCCAAGAATATAGAACACTAAGATGTTAAGTCCGCATTTTAAAATCCTCCTAAAAGAGACAGTCACTTACTCCGTATACTTATACAGCCAAAGTCTGGAGATAGAACGATAACAGTACTTAGCTGAAGATTGAAATGGATTATCGAAGGATCCATCAACCATTTTATATCATTGGGACGTTCTAAAATACCCATCGTCAATTCCGAGAAGCGGTGTTGGAGTAGCCATTCCTAGCTGGCGGAATACCGCCTCTTCCTGTAAGGCAACCATCCAACGCTACCTTAGGTTTTGGAAATGTGACGATTCTTTGCATTTGTCTTTGCACTTCCTGAGACAATGAAGATGGAAATGGACATTGCGCGGATCAAAATTCAAAAGAGCTTCGGATACCGGGAATCGCACTCGGGGCTCTCCGGGCCATCAACGGTGATATTGAAAGATTTCAAAGCGGACGATGTTAACCCTACACCATATCCGAGGGAACTATAAGAAAGATTGACTTATTCCATTATATGGTCTTTGAACAAAATCATCGTTCAGTCTCAGCCGACAATGTTATACCCTGAGCTGAGACTCTTCATTCTATTCACCCTATTCGACTTCTCCTAAGGCTATGTAGAGTCCAGACTCCATTGACGATGCAGCCTTACAATTCCATTGGTCTCGCTTTGGACAACAGCACAGACACACCACTCCTCTCGTCTTTCGCGCAAATGCCCTTGATCAATCTTGTGCATTGACAGTCAGAATCATCAAGCGTGCCACTAGCATCACTATGCAACCAGGGCGTTCAGGGGCTCATTCGTGCTCATGTGAAGTTCTTCGTCCCGAAGATCAAAGGAGTCCTACCCAGTAGAAGGGAGCCGGGGCGAGAAAAGTCCCCTGGTCGGCTTTGCTGCATGCAGCAAGGTGATGTGATGGCAATGTTGATTTGCGAAGTGCTTCTATATGTATTTCTATGGCAGCAAGTAGCAAAAGGATTCGCCGCCTCAGAATTACGGAGTGATGGAGAGCGTCATCACTTCCTGGGGTCTCACAAGACCTTATGCAAACAATGGGATAGAGTAGAGGGAATTGTCCGTTGTCACTGCATAGTTGCCATCAATGCGGACTCTGTATTTCTATAGGCAAATATATTTTTTGTGGATGCTGCAAGCTTTCACTCCTCACCCTGACCGCTTCCAGACTAGTGTCGAATCGCACCCGCCTTCCTTGAAAGCTTCCATCTGCACACTATACAACTCATCCACCTGCAACTCAACTCACTCCCCATCCGATATCAACGTCCGCCTGCTCTTGGGATATCTCTTCCTGCTTCCCGGGAAGTGAACCCTCGAGTACTATCTCGACCCTTCATCTTTGTGACACTCCCCCGGTCACGGCACGCGTCTGGATTCTCCGATCGGAAGACCCACAACACGGCTGACCTGATCGTTGGACCCAGTTCTTTGTGTCAGCCTTCACTGTGAAGGTGCGTGATTCCTCTTTAACACTATCCTCCGACATCAAATGTCCCGATAGATTGCTGTCCTGTACCATCGTGGTATGGTGGTCATCATTATATCACTGACTGCTCACCTGCGTTGCGGCTGTCCGCCATGCTGACGGCTCATGTCACTACTCAACACTAACTTGGTCAATAACACTAGGCCTGGCTTCTTGATCATCACCCTCACAACATACCTTCTATCCATTCATAGCCCAGCTTGATACGGTTTGGTCAGCTGAACGTCCCCTACATCCTACAAAACCTGACAAGTTCAACCCCAGTGACTGCAGCAGTCAACCACTGGCAGGATGACTACAATGGTAGGTGCAACTACATCGTTCATTTCTTACAACCCAGTGGCGATGCCACCCTCACCCTATCTCCACCTCTACGCCCACTCTGTTCCTACTATCGATGGTATACAACGTGGCCGTCTCTGGCCTTGCAGCCTTTCCCAGACAAATCACCCACACTACGCAAACACAAAAGGCATACACCTCATCATCACTCATCCTATATTCCACTGTAGGCGTGAAGGCTTAATGACTGTGCTAACTCTTTTTGTACAGGATCTCCGCGTGGGTAACAAGTATCGTATTGGACGCAAGATTGGTAGTGGTAGCTTTGGAGATATCTATCTCGGTGAGCGAAGACGGTTGTTGTCCTTGGATTTATACTGACGTGTCTGGCAAGGTACCAACATTATCTCCGGTGAAGAGATTGCCATCAAATTGGAGAGTGTCAAGGCCAAACATCCCCAACTGGAATATGAGGCTCGTGTCTACAAATCCCTTGCCGGAGGTGTCGGTATTCCCTTCGTTCGCTGGTTCGGAACCGAATGTGACTACAATGCTATGGTGCTTGATCTCCTTGGACCCAGTCTGGAGGACCTCTTCAATTTTTGCAACCGCAAATTCTCTTTAAAGACGGTTCTTTTACTCGCGGATCAGCTCATCTCCCGTATTGAATATATCCATGCCAAATCTTTTATTCATCGTGATATCAAGCCGGATAATTTCTTGATGGGCATTGGAAAGCGTGGAAACCAGGTCAATGTCATCGATTTTGGATTGGCCAAGAAGTACCGTGACCCGAAGACCCATTTCCATATCCCATACCGTGAGAACAAGAACCTGACGGGTACTGCTCGTTATGCAAGCATCAACACACATCTCGGAGTTGGTACATAGCCCCTAATACTCCGTTCGTAAGTTCTCACTAACAATTCGATAGAGCAATCTCGTCGTGACGATATGGAATCCCTCGGATATGTCATGCTGTACTTCTGCCGTGGCTCTCTCCCCTGGCAAGGACTCAAGGCTGCTACCAAGAAGCAGAAGTATGACCGTATCATGGAAAAGAAGATGACCACTCCAACTGAGGTTCTTTGCCGCGGATTTCCAAATGAATTTGCCATCTACCTGAATTATACCCGTTCCCTTCGTTTTGATGACAAGCCGGATTACTCCTACCTCCGCAAGATCTTCCGTGACCTGTTCGTCCGTGAGGGGTTCCAGTATGACTACGTCTTTGACTGGACTGTCTACAAGTATCAGAAGAATGCCCAGGCCATTGCGGCAAGCAATAACCAGACAGCTGCGCAGGAGGAAGAAGAGAAGCCAGCTCGTCGTCATGCTGGAGGTACGAACGCTGCTGCTACAGGCATTACCCCTCCTCAAAACACATCCTCAGCTAGCAAACCAGGTGGCATCTCAACTCAGCGTCGTAAAGTCATTGAGCGCGCTCCGGGCGACACCCCTGACACGAACCGTGCGGTAGGAGGAAGCGATAGGATGTGAGTTTGCCAATCATGGTTCCTGGGTAGGAACTCTCCTCTTCTGCCTTTGCCGTTTGATCGTTGCATCACGCTGGGCGTGGAGGATTTGGAAAACGAATTCTAACTAATGCTATAGTCTTCGACGTTAGGCTACGCTCGTCTTCTAAGGGAGTCGCTGGCAATGGTGTCTACCGTGTGAAGCGGGAGAACCAAGGAGGAATTGGCGGATGGTACTGATCAGTTTCTTAGGTAACGATTTTATTGGTTCCTCTTTTCTGGCCAGTGGATATCGTTACCGGTCAGTCTTTATCATCACCACTCCTTATGGAGCTCTTCCATTGGCCTCCAGGTATTTGCAACGACATACATGGATATTTCCATCGGGCTTGCATTATTCATTAACCCGATTCTACTCATTCTGTTACCTCAGCTTTCTTGTCTCGGCCCTATCTAATTTCACTGGATGTATCGTCACTCAACACGTTCGGAAACCACAAATAACAAACGAACGTTCGGGTGATAACCCCAGTGGAAGGACTTGGCACGAACGGCACGCCGCTGGCTAGCTATGGCTGTTTTCGCAATGCTTCTTATGCAAGTTCAGCCTCAGTGTAGACAGATCATCCGTTTCGGATGCTTTCCCAGCACATCCTCCCAGGGGAGTGTCGACATCAGCATTACCGACTTACGGCCTATTTTCCTATTATTGCACTAATCTTTGTTCCCC
>QKZZ01001049.1:0-11309 GCA_003521265.1 Cetradonia linearis
TGCTTACTAATCTCGATTCGAGATGGCGACCCTCTTATATGATGGTAATCTAATGTGCTGATTCTCACATGAGCCTGCTCTCCTTCGATTCCGGAGATCGCTTTTTCCCGTACATAGTCGAGCATTTGCGCATTGCTCAGCTTTTTTCCGACTCTGCAGGTCCCTCCCCACGATGGGCCTGGTGCTATATTTGCCCACCAACGAAACAACCTCATACTTGAGTTCTAAAGAGCTTCGTCAACCTCGGCATAGCTGGCTATACGTTCTTCTCCCCATTGGCTAATATGTCTCTTGATTCAGGCGGTAGACGGGATCGCGCTGGTAGAACTGGCTGGACGATCGTAACGTGCAAGTCGATGACGGTAGAGGCAGACACGAAAAGAGCTTTGTCCCCTTTTATATAGTGACGAAAAGCTGTTGTCAGCCGTATCGGGCACCTGTGGTGTCGATCCGGGAAGGGCTAGTAATGGAGACTACCAGCTGTTTATTCACATCACCCTGCCATTCAGCTTGAACAAAATGAGAATATCTTGCGCTAACAGTGGATATTAGATTCAAGATGCCTGGCCAGTTTCGGGGAACCTTCCCACGTCTAGAGGATTGATGGTATGTCCTATGGACTGACACGTCACCGTGGCTTGCGGTGAATAGAAAATAGTACCGCATGGTATGAGTATGAAGCTCAGAGGCTTGAGCAGTACTGATAGCGGTAGCTCAGAAGCAGGCGTGCTGGAAGCTTATGAGATTGAATTGGAGCATAAGCCCCAAATTATTGGCGCCGTCGACGACCACAATGTCAAGATTGGCGTTCATGGTGATGGGACAGGGAGAGAGGTATGTTGTAGGCACCGTCTGAGGGTTGTAACCGCAGAAATTACCGACCTCGAGCTCGGCTCGTTGATCGTTTGCACCAACCACTGGCTTGTATCTGCTCTGACGCCTTCTCCATTGTCTCTCACCCTTCCGAGGCAAGTGCGAGCAGGGACGCTTCTGCCGATTCCGTCTCTTCATCGAGAATTGATATTGCTCACTCAAAGCGACCTTGGGTACAGTGGCCGGGGCTGCTGATGGGTTGGTCTGTTGTCGCTCGCGCGGCTTAGTGTGGGATAGAGTTACACCACAAGAGCCGGAAAACCATCTGCACACGGCGGGATCTCAGATTTTACAATTCCAATTTTGCTTCGTTTGTCTGCTCTGTGCTTGATATAATGTTCAGGTGCTGAGACAGCCAATATCTGTTGTCATTCTAGAGTACCCAGTCTGCCTCAGTTACCCTCCCCAGCTCTATTCGGTTTCCCTCAATAGTCGCTTGTATCCCGCTCCTTTTGGTTGTATGCAGGGTGATTCCGAGCAACAGCTCAGCTGGTGGTTCTAATGGAGGTGGAGGGAAGGCCTCCGTCCTTCCCGAGCTTTTCGTTAGAACTAGGTATGCCGCCGCTGGGGTGTCCCGAAGACGACTTCCTAAAGCTAATACAGTGGTGTTCATATGTGCATGTCCTTCAACGGGGTCCACAACATCAGTAATCGAGCTTCACCAATGACATTCTCTTGTTCGATCTTGAAGGAACCAGCAAAGGGACCTGCACCACCTTGAGTCCCGCCTTCCACGGCAACGATACCTTCCTAAACATCTCGAGGGTTTAGCGCCGATTTGCCTCCTTTCAAACGTCTCTGAGATACAGCAAGTCATATGCTACCATCTTCAGATTCTTCAAGCATAGATTCAGAAACTTCGTCCATGTGGCAAGGGTTTTTCGTTCTCATTAGCGGCCGTTGGAGGCTGAGGGAAGGTGGATAGAAGGGCCTTAGTTACTTCGGTACTGGTGCTAATGGTTGAGGGAGGCTGCAAGTGTTCCAGGGTTAGGTCTGCCCACATGACCTTGAACTCCGAGCTAGACTTGAAATTGATCTCGGCCCAAAGTCCTGGCTTATTTGTTGCCTTCTCGAATGCTAGTTTTGTTTCGGGCTTCTTGAAGATGTTTGAGATATATGGTAAGATAAGGATTGTTTGCTGAGCTATGCTGGTTTTGATGCTCACCCGTTGCTTTGGAGCAGCTACCTTTTCAGATTTCCAGGAGCAAAGGTGGCGAGGACAGGTCAAATTCCTGAGTATTCCTTTCTAAGCCGAGAAGCAAACTCTGCGAGGGCATGAGGTTACTATCGACAAAACCATTCCGGGGTAAACACGGTGGCAGGTGCCATAAACACGCCACTGCCGAGGGTAGATATCTCGACATGAGCCTAAAGGTTGGACTGGTGCTATGCCGAACAATTCTTCACGGTGGAAGCGTCCATCCAACGAGGTCTAGGCCCGAAATTGAAAGGCAAAAGATTCCTACGTTGAGAGCAGAGATTCCGAGCAACGCCGTTTACGCAAACTGTTATCAGGCTGAAGTAGAACCGCTTCCTTCCAGCCAAGTTTGATCCAATTAAATTGAGGTGATTTGGTTGGGAATGTGTGATCGTATTCGATGGAAAGTGCGCACGTCGACCTCAGGTCAGATCACATCTGCTCAATGTAGACTTTTGATCTAGCTCATCCTCGTCCATTTCTAGCTCAGCCTAAGGTGATGAAAGTAGCGGCTGAGTTGCTTAAGTGGCTAGTTCTTCATAAAATTGTCGAAATTGTATTGTGGGTTGAAGATAAGCGCTGCAAGGTTGATGGAGTCTTTTTCCTTCAGATCTAAGATTCCGTTATGGAGTTGGGAATCCCTTTGCGCATGGAGTCGAATTTCCCAGAATCTCTACTCAAAATTGTCCTTTCCAACAATATCTATCGGCCATGCGAACTCGCTTCAAAATTTCCGTCGTGTTTATAGAGGATTGTTATTTGAATATCCTGGGGCATCGGAGCCAGGAATACCAAATTCAAGACTTAATTTCGATATCAAATTACAGTAATGCTCAGTTTTAGAACTCTCAAAGGCTTGGATGTATTTTCCTGGTAAGCTGTGTTGGCTGAGCCCTCTGGAGGTGGCAGCGGCTCGCTATCCACTTGTAAGATGAAGCTACCATCCGACTGCAAAGATCAAGTTTTTGTTCAAGTGCTTCTTCCCCGTTGGTAGCTTGGAATTTCAATTCCCCCGGGCTCACATGGTGGTCTATAGCGGCTATGCGGATAAGGCTTTCTACGGTAGAACACTGGTTGAAAAGATTGACCCGATTTAGTGACATAAAGCACGGCAACAAGCACATGTCCCAGAAGATATTAGTACATTTAGCACGAGACCAAGAAAGGATGATTTCACGAAATGACTGGTAGAACGCAACTCAGAGATCACTTCAGAAACAGGGAGATGGAATTGGGAGAGCCCTGGTCGAGAAGTAAAATGGCCTTTCTCTTCAACAATATCATTTTGTTCTTCGTGCTCAATATGCTGTAAAGAGCCCATTGAACTCCTCCATCGCTCTCATAATGCGCTCTGTAATGAAGTCGACCCTTGCCCAACTGTCTTTCGCCGATACCATAGGCTGCCAACAGCTCTGTAGTACCCCCAATATTTGCTATTACCGCAAAGCAGCAACAGTCCATGATGACAAGTCTATTCAGTCAATATTATCCAAGATCAGAGTGTTTAGGTCATCTTCGAGCTTAAGGAAGTAAGCTGCATCTCATGCATTTGATGACAGTACAAGCATGCGGCGATCTAACGTATCCTTTCGCTTTGATCTTTTTCGACGGGGCTGAATCGTTCTCGGGACTTCCGTTCCTCGTCGAGGTCATGTACTCAAGCGTGGTGCGCTCTATGAAGCTTCACTATTCTCAACCGCCAACCCGTAAGTTTTCGAGTCTTCATGACCAAATATCATCAGCAGAAGAAGTGGCTGACCTTGGTGACATGCAGTTGTGGTACTCTTGTCTCAAGTACTTCAACGCATCCTAGTGCCGTATTTCCTGAACCTGTGCCATATGTTCAGCTGCAATTCGACGCTCTTCTTTGAAGGTTTGCAAAAAGTGTTGCAAAAGATGTGCTCACCTGAAGATCTGAAAATAATTGTCCGCCAAACTCGCATTGAATCTACTATTCCAACCGCTCTCCCTTCCCCAACGGGCCTTTCGATATACGAAGTGCGTTTCATTTGATGCTTCCGCACCGTCCATGTGTATTTCCGAAAACTCATCGTAAATGCGGCTCTCCATGAAGCTATCCTTCTCGAGGCCCACCACTCTCCATCTGTCCAAGGATGCCCTTGTCTAAGATAGCTCTCTGATCTATGCTGGCACCACCGCGTCCATAGTCGCTAAATTCGTCGACAAGGTGATTAAAAGGTTGTGAGCCTTTGGGAGCCAAAAGTCTGGTAGTGGAGAAAGTCGAAGTCAGTCTCCGTTTCAGTCAAGATAATGAGTGTCGTTTAATTGGTAGAAAAGAAACGCAGAAAAGATGGTATGTGGGAGTTCGTTAGTAAGGATAGGCTTGTGGGAGGTGGGTGAACATGGTCATTTGCGAAGCTCGGCGTGAGGTATTGTGTACTCATCTCGGATATGTCAGATGATAATGTTTGTGTTTCAGTAACAGGTATAGATGTATCTGATGCTGTGAATGACAAGCCCAAGGTAGAGGTAGGCAACTCCAGAAGGCTGCTGTATAATTAAAAACAGAGGTGGAAAAAAAAAAGAAGAATGCTGTAATAGCACGAATAGCTATAAAGGCTTGATCAGGACTGAGGTTGAACACCCTATATAGCCTGGAGTGTCGAATGTACGACTGCATTCGAACTTCGTTCTCAAGGTATCAATAAAAGGCCAGTTGAGCGGTGCTACCCGGATGCTGGAGAGGTCTGAGATGGTGAGCTGCCTCTTACTGATTCTGTCATGTTTCTGACCAAGCGGGTTATCTTGAAATTGTCCTCCACACGTCCAGCTTCTGGATCCCCTTCCTCCCGATCTCCTAGAGATATGCAACATATATAAAGTGTACGAAGTCCTTCGATGGATTCTGAACTCCTTTGTAGCCCCTCATTACAGCTAGAATCTTGTTCACTGGCGCTGGACTCTCCAAGGTAAGTCTATGGTTGGTTTGCTGGCATATGCATAGCAACCGTTTCTGGCCCCTTGGCTTGCATTGACGTGGGGGAGTTGCAAGTTCTCAATATAGGTTTTTCATGATCTCGGTGTATAGCCTAAGCTGCGAAGTTGCTGATGAGGAGTGGGGGAAGGTTTTGGTGTAGATTGTTGATGATCTTGATGTGACTTAGGGGCTTCTTGGAGAGGCTGATTGTCGTATAAGCTGAAGGGTCGCTGAATAAAAGTGCTTTGCTGAGCCTAGCAAGGTGTGTCTTCTCTTCTGTCATCCCAAGGGCTCCAAGGCTGGTGAATCGATATGAGAGTCCTATCTTGGACTCTTTCTTAATAGAAGAAGATGAGCGTGACTGTTTGAACCCTCAAAGGATTGAAGCAAGATGAAGACGCTTTGAAGGAGATCTTAGCTACAAGCCTAAGGGAGGCAGCAAGAAGAGGATATTGCATGGTGAAAAAGAAGAGGAGAAGAAGGGGGAAGAAGAGGGTTTATATATTCATGGGTGCCGAATGCATGGTCTCGTCTCCTCCTTCACGAGAGATATTCGATTCAATTTCAACCGTGACGAATGCATATTCTCATTTAGCTACCTTCATGACCCAAGGAACATTACCTGTCTTCACGTGCACTTGATTCAAGCGTTCTCACAACGGATGAATACCGATAAGCGTCCAGCTAGTTCCTTTCCAGAATGAAGTTCAGAAATCATTATGAAGAGTAGAGGAGAAAGGTATCACGCAGCCTGCAGGTTAAGTGACTTTGTCAAACTGCATGGAAGAAAAAAAGGTTATAAGCTGCCTTCATGAGCCGTGCATCAGACGTCTTCATGTCTCACGCCTTGTAAAGCAGCGACCTCGGGGTGTTGGAAATATGGGAGGATGTGATAGACTTCGCAGATCGCACGTAGTCATATAAGATGAAATGCCAGAATCCTTCTCGTTATCTGCATTCACAAATACTAAGCAATTTTCAATTATCTTCATTAATGAGATGCCTGCCGATCGGTGAATTTACGTACCATGAATGATTGAAAAGGGCGCCACACATCGTTCCCAATAAGTCCCTCCGCGCACTACGAATGGACACCGCATAGGGTCTAGTGTATCTCGAGGACTCCACGCACAATAAACACAGAGAAGCCAGTGCAAGATCTCCATGGCCGTACACCTGATCCATGCAATTGTCTTTCCATTCGCTCACAACATAGAAATTCTTATGAACGATGAAGACAGGACTAAGTCTAGGTTCAACGAATGCCAAAATGTGACCAGGGTCTGTAGCATAGTGAATCCATGGTTCGATAGATGTTCTATTCTTCGCAGTAAATGTCCTCAACACTCAAAGGATTCCGAATATCTCAAGAGCAGCGAATTGGGAGTCCTAAAGTCATCAGCGCTGCGAATGACTTGATCAGAACAATATGAAGTAGGAAGCTCTCAAGTGTGACGGTATAAATGCCCATAGATTGAAACGCACCTCCAACAGCTATCTATATAGCCCGAAGCGCCCGCTCTCAGATGTACATGCATGCATATCTCCTACACGACCAAATGCCAGGACTATTTCACTCCACATATCCCTCCGCCTTTTACCTAAGCTGACTTGTATCCCGTGACGATATCCCGCGAGAACTGACCCCGCCAACGCCCAAGCAATTGGTCGAACAGGGATTTTCATTTGATCGCAAGACGGATAAAAATCAAACACAAGCCACGAAGAAAGATTTCCAGCCAGCCAACACACATGCTAGACCAACGACTCCCGCAATGCATGCATGCAAAATATAAGACCTCTGTCCTTCCTTTGTGTACGTACGAAAAATGAAATCGGAACTGAAAGGATCCTTAACCCCAAACAGATGCTTGAAGAGATGACTTGTTGCCCCAAACTCCGCTGCTAGTGCCCCATGCGCCCATACCCGAGTCCTTGTTGCCGCTTGTAGGGTTTGACGCCGCTGATGTAGATCGTTCGTTATTTTTAGAGTTTGCGTTGAAGCTATCATTAGAGAATCCGTAACCTAGAGGAGATGGAGATGGAGCTTTGGTGACGGCGGGATTCGAGGTTGGGTTTTGGGCTGGTCGAGTACCGATGGGAGCGACACCGGAAGCTGAAGTTTTGGACTGACGGGGAGGTGAGCCTCCAGGAGAAGAGGTCGATGTCCGGCTGGATTGTTGCTGGGCAGTACTCTCGAAGAGGCTGAAGTTTTGGCCTGGCGGATTCGATGCTGGGGATGCTGTGCTATCGGCACGTGACCGTTGCTGTTGCGGGTTTGGTGATGGTCCTTTCCGCGTGGACTCACCCGTATTCAGCTGGCCAGCGGGTTCAGTAGATTGGCTTTGGTTCTGACCCATGTTAAAGGCATCGTAAGCACGCGGGGAAGGTCCGCGGCCACCCGCGCTGGTATTTCCTGAGGTCTGGTTGGCCGGACGTGGAGTGTGACTATCGTCGCCGAAGTTGCTGTTTTCATAATAAGAGCTGCTCTCGTTTCCGTACAGAGCTCGGTGTTGGCGAGCAATGAGCTCTCGGCGATCCTCCTCGTTCATGGTGTTGGGACTAACGGCGCGGTCGGACTTCGCTTGTGTAGAAATGTCTGTAAGAACACCTGAACGTGAGCCAAAACGGACAGCGTGTCGCGGGACATGGAAACATACTCCTATTGTACTGCTGTTCCTGGTGATAATTGCGAAGCTCTCTTTCACGTTGCGCAGCCATGCGTCGTTTCGCTTGCAACATCTGGTCGGCTTCGTTCGGTCTTGGTTGGTGTCGTTGCTGCGCGTAGAAACTTTGGAGACTGGAGCTGGACTGAGGACGGAGTTGTTCATAGTCGCTGATAGAGTGTCGCTGAGATATACCACCCATGCGAGGATCTGGAAGATGTTCGTCAGAAATTTTGGGCCACGTCCGGCTAGCTGTTGGTTTCTTACCGAAGTCGGGAAAAAGACGCGCACCTCCCATCACAGGCAGGGAGTCTCGTCTTGAAACTGGAGGAGTACAAAGCTTGCCGCTCTTGTTCAGGTTGTCAACAGCACGATCGACCTCTGAAGATATGTTAGTCAGAGCCAATTTTTAGGTGTTGACTGAACGCCAAAAATTCTGTGTTGGCCTGTGCCTTTCAGATCACAGCCGGAGAACAAAAGTTTGACGTATCCTCCTGCCATCTCCTAAAGAGCACCTACGCACCTTCTATTTGAGTATCGAAAGCGGCTATGTCCTCGTGCTGCATTACCGAACTCGTCCCTGCATATCCATCAGACCCTGCTCTTGACACCAACGCGGTTTGAATGATAGTACCTGAACGGGAGGGAGGTGGTGGTTGGTCCCATGAAGCCTGCCTGACGGGTATCTGCCACGATTGCGCTTCATAGTATGACATAACGGGGATCGACAGTTGTCTCTTCAATCGAAACGGGGGAAGTAGGGAAGGGTATGTCGGGCCCGGAGAACACAGCGGAGACTATGGAGAAGACATGGCATTAGCATATGGGATAACTTATAAGCTCCGTATATATATGCCTTTGAGTGCTCCCAGCTTATCGTGATGGTATGTGTAGAACAAAGCTTTTGATTTTCTCACGGCCGGTTCCCGTAGGAAATATTTCTTGGCCTTGGCAACAATGATATCAACTCACATACCTTATACAGTACACACAGCCCTCTGCCTCAACTATTTTTATGTTCGACTGAGCTAGATAGGACGGGAATGGAGAATGAGGAGAACAGAGGAAGAAGAGAAAAAAGAAAACGTAGGGAGGGTTGCCCGCTCGGTGGAGCCGTTAGAAAGTTTAGATGAGAGCAGCCGGGTTGGGAGATTGCCTGGACGCTTGTGTTCGGCTCGACAGACCGCGCAGTGGGGAAAATCCTCTTAGCAAAGTTAGCAGCCACGAATTGGCTTCTTCAAGCGCCGCCCTTGGTCTGACTGGTCGAAATGGCTGACTGGCCTTCACTGGCGGCTGGCCTGGTCTCAGCTTCCGGGAAGATACTAGCATACTAGGTGTTGGTGACATGGTACTTCATCATCTCCCATTGATATTAATCTTCAAAAGCTGATGCAATTGTTTGGCCAGTCTGCAGTCTGCTCCCCACGCCAAGTAGGTCGCCAACAAGCATTACTCATCACAATAAATGGCCTCAATGGTGATACCAACAACCGCGATGGGATACCTGCATGAATGGCCACGGAGATCTGCGCATCCCAGGAAGGACACTTGGACCGTCTCTCCCTCTCAGAGGAAGCACTAAAGGAGCTATTACCACCATGAGGTCGGACACCGGCGCGGGGCTGTCGCCTTTGAAGATTGCGAAAATCAATCTGCTCTACATATTACTCTTGATCGCCAGACCATTCAAGAGCTTCCCAGGAATCGACCCAGAGGCGAGAGCTAGAAGGCACATCCGCCGGGAAAAAACCAACCCAACCCCCACCAAGCATCTAGTTGTAGTTACCTAACCTCCTAACCACGCCGCCGAAGCCAACATCATCCTGCAGCATCCCGCCTCGCCCGCGTGACATCCATCTTTGAGGTATCGCTAAGCCGGTTCCGATTCGACAGCCTGCGGCCTTTTTAAAACCTGGGAGCCCACAGATCTGCTGAGGATGTCATACATGCGCTTTGTGCATAGCTGTGGCGACTAATCATAAATTTCCTGCGAAAGAAGTATATGGATATGGATATCTCTGCATTCAAGACGAACGTGTCAATCGGGAACTCCTTCATCGAAAGGATGTCAACATGCGTCAGAACGCGTGGGAGTTGCCAACCTAACGCATAGAAATTCTCCAACGAAACCCATAGCCGCAACGAGCCTTACCTTTCTGGTCTCTTACCGATGATTGGAAAGGAACGTTCGTCTCTCTACTAAGCCTGTGGCCTTCAGTCTACTGTCTGGTTTCTCCTTCCTCATTAGGCCATGACCGTAGCTTCCTACATCTTACCTATGGCCCCTAACCTCGTGGCAACACGACAGATTGTCTCTACGTATAATGCCCCAGGCTATCACAATGGCTTCTATATCATCAAATACCAGGGCCACCTTTTGGGGTTCGGCCTGTCGCCAGTGGAGCAGTCACAAGCTTGGTGGGCTTTATCTCCAAAATTCTCAATCTTCTTCATATGTTCAAGGTTCAGGAAATTAATATCTTCTGACACAGCAAGTACAACATGCCAAGCTCAGAGACCAAAGAATTCTTAAAGCCTGCGACCACAGGTTCAAACATGAACGCAACTAACTGGGAAGCCAGCTTTGAGGATTTTATCGACGGCAATCGAGGCTTGACATTATCTTCGAAGATCCACTAATCAGAAGAAACTCAGCCATTGGCCTTCTGTCTGCCTCGTTCAATATCGGGAGTAATTGCTTTGTTGGGACGAGATCTGTTTGAAGGAGAGGAATTCTAGTTAAGCGATGCTTCTGCTGCTGATTTCAACAGCCGTGTACAACACGTTTAGTCTCATGTCCATGTTTGTTCATGAATTAAGAATTGTATTTATATTGGACTATGAGATCATTTGGATTATTTCGGAGCAGTCACCATTCGATCGGAGAGGGAAATGCGTGGCGTTGATCCTCCCCCAAAACGCCGAGAGAAAACTGCCCCGCTATTTGACCATCTCTCATCATCTCCAACTACATACAACATACGAAAATCACAACAAAGCCCACTCAAGTCCTCAATTCCTTCTAAACCAAATCAATCTACAAGCCAATTACAATGGTCAAAGCAGGTAAGCTTGTCCTTTTTAATGCCAACGTCCCCACCATTGTCTGCAGGTACACCGGACTTGAGCAAGTTTGAGCAAGTTGGAGCCGCCATCCGCCTGTCAGACCGTTTCAACGGCTTCCTGCCCTAGGATACAAAAGCCAGACCTCCCTCCTACCACCTTTATACAACACCGTCCCCGTTATACAAATCGCACAAATTCCGCCACCTCCGGAGGCCTCCATAGCCCATCCTCCGATACCGCCCTCCACCGAACCATCACCATCATTCAATTCGGCCATGGCTAACCACAACTACCCTCAACAGTCGCAGTTCTGCGCGGTGACTCCACCGTTGGCGGTACCGTAACCTTCGAACAAACCTCCGAATCCTCTCCCACCACCATCTCCTACGACATCCACGGTCACGACCCCTCGGCCGAGCGTGGCATGCACGTCCACCAATTCGGCGACAACACCAATGGCTGCACAAGTGCTGGTCCTCACTGTACGTCCTAAGTCCTCACAAGCCCTTCCTATATGCCCTCTATCAGCCCTGAATCCACCCGCCACAACCACAATCACCAGCCCCTA